>JAWDGP010000120.1:0-65000 GCA_033675545.1 Elysia crispata | reverse complement strand
AAAGTAAGACAACAACCTATGTTTAAGGGAGATTTGCAGAAAAATTTGTAAAAATTGGAAAGAGAATGTTTGATAGGAGTGAAGACCAAGCATCCTTACTTAAACAAATAAGTCAATTTATATCATCTCTGCTGTGTTGAGATCACGCCTTATCTACACAACAACGTCTATCATTCTTATAGGGCCAACAAATCATAAAGTCACTTCTCCTTTAAGTTACATGCTCTAAATTTATTGGTCCCAAACAGAAAGATAGATTGAAATGTATTAAAATATTCAAAGACTTAGTACAATCTTGCTCTGAATGGGTCTCGAATGTTCTGGATAAAACTCTCAACACTCGTGACAGATCAGTGGTGATGGAATTTGTCTTCTGTTATCCTCTGATTGTTTAGAACTATTAAGAGATATCACATTTGTCTCCCTTTTCGACTACTAAACCGATAAGTAGAAATATAAAACCAGTCATAGGCAAACTTAAATGTTCGACCTTAAATTTCAACGGCTCAAACAAACAAACAAACAAAAAAAAACGTAGCAGAAAAGAAGACCATACAATCATACATTTCATGTTGGATATTGATAGAATATCTCTCTTTGTCCTCTCCACTTCAACGCAAGGTTGCATCAAATCTGGGTGGTATATTTACATCGAGAACAATGTCATACAGTTCATGGAGCACTGTGCAGCAAAATTAATTAAACATGGCTGGAATCTACTGTTTTATTTTCAAATAAGGAGCATTGGATTTTTTTGCAGAGTTGAACTATTATATCCCAATGAACAACCCTTTTATAGTTTTTATAGTTAACATTAGGTTTGCTGAAAGGAATGAATTGGGTTTCCCTTGATTGATGTCAGTGCTTTTGCACACCATATCAATAATGAAAGTAGATAAAAAAGATTAAAAAAGCAATGTCATTTTTCCTCAACAAAGCTTAGTTGAAGGTTCCAAAATATCCCTTGTTCATCATGGTCCAACAGCTTGATAACCCCAAGCGTATAGAAAAGCAATACTGACATAAAACCGTCATATCCTTATTTGGCGTTATGTGCAGTGATTAAAACTGAATTACTGATACAACAATTGAAGCGGCCCACGGAGGATAAAGGCTGGCGCTTAATGCTTTCAGATTGTTAGAACAAGCGGTGACATCACTCTGCTTCTTTACATTATTTGTCTATGTTTTATATTCTTTCAGTCAGAAAGATGTTAACAGTCCTCGGTTAAACTTGTAACCACTTTCAGGATAAGCTCACTTACAATTTATTGAAGTTTCAATTCCTCTTAGTTATTAACTTACTGCTACATAATAGGGAGCGACTTGCAGAAATAAAGTTTATCTCTGTGAAAACAATTTATCTTTTTTTACATATAAATGTACACATACAGACAAAAAGAAAGACCATAGTTAAGTTACTAACATCGAAAAAACAACGCCTATTCCATCTGTGTACATATCGGTGAAATAAAGTAATCAAAATGAGCATACCAATTTTATAATAAAGAGATATAATTTATGTGATATGATACCAAGGGCTCAAATATTCTCCGATGCTTTAGAACAACGTAAAACTGCTAAACAATCAACTCTGAAGTTTTCCAGTTTATTGAAAGATCCTCTTTAACACACTTTATATATATATGGCTCTTGCAAACTAGATATCAATTTCTTCTTTTGAATAAGTTGTTATTTGTTCTAACACTGCTTCAAAACAAACCCTTACAATGTTTTATCCATCCCTATATCGAGTTCTAAACTTATACCCCTATCCTTGGTAAAATAATGATTAAAAAATTACTTAGTCCACCAGGATGATTGGTCTTTCTATGAATCTGAACTTCATTTCTTTTAAAAGGTCTTCTTTATTTTCCTTTTGAATAAATTATTGCCTGAAATCTAAGAAAGAGAATATGACACAGGGAGAGAGAGAGAGAGAGAGAGAGAGAGAGAGAGAGAGAGAGAGAGAGAGAGAGAGAGAGAGAGAGAGAGAGGGAAGAGGTAAATAGTAAAGAAAAACCGATCACATCCACAATTGTTTCTTTATTTACAGTCACATGCATCTTTAAATCCTTAGCACTAGCTCCATCTGTCACAGCCTCTATCGTTGTTCGACTGCATTCTTTATTTCTATGTTAATAGAGAGAGAGGTAGAGAGATACTCGCACACACGGAGAGGAGCATAGAAACAGCTGAGATAGATAGATAGATAGATAGATAGATAATAGATAGATAGATAGATAGATAGATAGATAATAGATAGATAGATAGATAGATAGATAGATAGATAGATAATAGATAGATAGATAGATAGATAATAGATAGATAGATAGATAGATAGATAGATAGATAATAGATAGATAGATAGATAGATAGATAGATAGATAGATAGATAGATAGATAGATAGATAGATAGATAGATAGATAGATAGATAGATAGATAGATAGATAGATAGATAGATAGAGAGAGAGAGAGAGAGAGAGAGAGAGAGAGAGAGAGAGAGAGAGACACATAGATAGAGAGACAGAGAAACACTCATACACAGAGAGAAAGTGAGGAAGAGGGACACAGACATCGAGGGAGGTAGACACATACACACATAGAGAGAGAGGTAGAGAGAAGCAGAGAGGCATATATATATATTTATATATATATATATATAAATATATATATGAGAGAGAGAGAGAGAGAGGCAGGCAGAGACACACACACACATAGAGAGAGAATTAGAAAATCATTTCTTACTAGTACTAGAACATAATTCTCTGGTGACTTTTAAAATTAATTTGTCTTTGTTTTATCGACATAGACTATTGGAAATAAAAAAAAAGGGATGAGCAGAAAAACAAGAATATAAAGAATTCAAATCATGTACTGTTGCATAAATTAGTTTTTCAACCTCCTTAACACACCAGTCTTACCAAGTGACGCAAATAAATCTCCGATGAGCGCACTGTCAAGTCATATTACCCGTAACCTAAAACAGCGCAAAAATAATGGGAAACAAAATGATAATCTTTCTAGATCTACTTTAGAACTGCTTCTTATTGATGATCCGAGATCAGATCTAAGCGAAGTCTTATTTTCTTTAACGGGGCCACCACAAATTATGCAGGATTGTGTAACATGTTGAGTAAATCCATGATTATTAGGCAGCCTGATCGAAAGAGTTGAGACCAAAATTCCCTAACAAGCCACGTGAGTCGAAGCCATGGCGGGCGATTTCAAGTTAGAGACTTTGCCACAGAGCCACTGCTAGTGGTTGACTGGATGAGATAAACAAACAGTCATTATCTTTCTTTCTACCAAAGACATTTATTGGGACGTCTGTATAAAGACCCAAAGTTTTTGAGTTCATAAAAGTTTATACTTCTTGCAAAAACTTTTAAAGTCAGATCTTTCGTTGACTACTGGAATAAAAAAGAAAAAAAAAATATGTGAGGTAACTGGTTTATCTTTACAATCCAAAGTCAGTTCATCTTTACAATCCAAAGTCAGTAACGGTCAAGATTTATTATCTGATCTGGTCGGCCACAAATATTACCTCTCTCGCAACACATAACGCTCATTCAGAGCGAGCTTGTCTTAAGTCGTAATATTTTTTATAATACTTCTAAGGCAACATTAGCTGTTGAGAGACACAAATCATGGGATGTTTAGAACCAATAAGTACGCATTGTCAGGAGAACTAGAAATGACGTCATGGCTTTTCTCCTCATTGAAAATCTTGTTTTACATTGGTCAAGGTAAAACTAAAGGTCACTCGGTCAAACACCTACCTTTGAAAACGCAAAGATTTCTAACGGGTCGAATGATTGTCATAAAGAATTAAGAGAATGTCTAAAAGTGGATAAATTTTACTTATGATGTACGGAAAATGTAGACCTAAAACTTAAAAACCTAGTTAAAAAAAATGTCAATTAGTATTGTGTCAAGTGAAGTTACTATATTCAATATGTGTTAGGCGGTGCGCTTAAAGCTATGGTAGTTTTGATACGTTGAGAGATTATCCTTTATTACATTTCAATTGAATCTCCAGCGACTGATTAAAATATTCCATGATTCGTAAAGGTTGCAAAAGCCATCGTGTGGTTGAGAGCAGCTGTTCGCTGTTGCTGTTCTGTAATGAAAAATCATAACGATGTCATTGTTTCAGTATGATAGAATTCCAACATTACAATACAGGACATAAAGACATGTTACACCCTTCGTGTTATGTCATTTCATAGGGGGAGGAGTACACAGTTTTATCATACTGGATTTGTTTCTGAGTTAATGCCGGATGTATTTCTCGATCCATTCCCACTGATATCACACATTCCTAAATGCAAAACGGTTTTTAGTAGATGTGAGATTTTCTATAGGAAGTTTCAAATAAAATAAAGCAATTTGATGTAAAGAGTAATATCTGATTCAGGGTTCAAAGCCAATTTAGTACACATCAAGTTATCTAAAAATTGAAAGTTTCTTTTTGCAAATTAAATCTTTCGAATTCCGTCGATTAATAACCTGATATTTACAAGGGAAGTAGTGGTCTCTTAAAAGTCCTGAAGGGTGTGGCGATTCTTATTTGATAAAACTAGTTGGCTGATTTTTAAAAATTTCCAGTTTATTTAACGATCATTTTAGCTGCTCATTAGGTGTAGGTTTAAATAGGTGTACAACTATAAGTAAAATATTATTAATTAATTTTGAAAAAGTCTTAACTTAAAAAAAAAGATATTACATAAAAATGTGAAATATGAACAATTTCCAGTTTATTTAACGATATTTTATGTTGCTCGTTATTATGTACGTTTAAATAAATGGGCATCTACAAATAAATATTATTAGCTAGCTTTGTAAAAGACTCATCTTTTTACATATCCTTTCAACACTCATTATTATGCATGCACAAATAACAAGAATTCCAAGGCATTTCACATCTTTGCACTTTTTTTTTTCTGTAAATCTATAGCCTGAATAATCATTTAAAAGAGTCTTTAATTAGATTGGGAAAGCAAAGAACTATTTATCATCCATTATTTCTGGGAAAACTTAATTACATTTTAATACGTTTGTAGAATAATCTTATAATATACAGAAAACATTTAAAATTAAACGTGTTCTAGTATATCCAAATGCGTTAGCAGTTTGCTAAAGCCACAATGAATAACTATAAAAATTCGTAATCAACAAGGCTGGTTTTTGATAGATAAGTAAGCGGCATACTGCATTGGGATTCAAAACAATTCACTCGTAATAAGGGAGGCATATACAAGGATGGATTTCCCACTTGAGCCCCTGGCAGTGAAATTGGTCATTCTAGGACTCCTGACTTTTGTAGGTTTCAATGTGGTGCTGTCCATTACACGATACGTCAGGAGTCACAGAAAACTTTGGAAATTCCCGACGGATTCTCCGAATCGCATCTTTGGCCACCTCTTTGACGTAAGTTGATTAATGCTTTTTAAGCTAATCCTCAGTTAGAGAAATTAGCTACATTTATACCAACCCAATAAGTTGATAGGTTCTTTAAATTTCTGTATATTGTTTATGTACAGGTTACGTGAAGTCCCACAATGCAGCGCGCATCCTGATACTTTTTCCGGGGGTTTACACTCTCATAGCAAACTGTTGGGAGGGTCTTTAAATAAAAGGCAGCGCAGAATATGGGAAATTAGCTGACTGTATTTTCCGAATCTATTTTATGATTCTTTCGAACGCACGGTATAAAGCTATGGATTCGCGTACAAAAGTACTTTGCTTGCGGGTATTCATAGCTGCCCAATATTTTTTTTTAATCTAGATCTACCTGATAATGAATGTTTAAAAATTTGATAAAAATTCAAAATTGGATTAGAAAAAGAAATGACTTAAAATGTCCCAAAAACAAACATAAAATAGAAAACATTCTACTTGAAAAGCAAAAAAAAAAAAAAAAAAAAAAAAATATTACTAGTAAACAGCGTTTTTTTTAATCTGATTGTTTAAGAAGTTAATCGGATCTGGTTACATAACAAGCTCTAAACTGCCGTCTTTTTTCGTCTGACTTTAAATTAAAAAGAAAAACACTCAAAAAAAAAAAAACCAAAAAAACCCCCCCCCAAAAAAACAACAACAATTAAACATCCAATTTAAAGCTCTCCAAAGAGCTAAGTAAACTAGTTTTGTAAGATCTAAATCTATTTATAAATCCTTTAAAACGTTCAATATCCTGGAAGTACAAAGAACATAAATTCCCACAGTTAACTTCATTGCACTTTTGGCGGACTTTATAGCCTTATAATCAGAGTTTAAAGTTAGGAAAGTACAGAATGAGATGTTTTCCAGTCTTGTTTAGTGTCCTCTAATCACCAGTATCCTGGTCTTAACGATGAGGGCCTGGCTTACCAGAGGGATCTCGTGGCAAAGTTCCCCATGCTATCTGTCATGTGGATGGTGAACATGCCCATCTTGTTGGTTCACCACCCGTCAACACTGAACATCGTTCTGAAGAGTTCCAGTGAGTGACTTTTGATTTTGTATGTCAGATACAAAGAATTAGTAATTACACACAATAAATATTCCATAGGATTTAGGATAAATAATACATATACTAATCATGATGTGAATTAAAAAAAAAAGCCCCAATATAACTCTAAGATGTTAATTGAATAGAAACCCTAGTAATCAAGAGTAAGCAATTGATCAAAGTGTAAAGAATACACTTTAAAAAAGAGAACAAATGGTAAACAAGAAATTAAAACAAGGAAACAAAGAATGAAAAAAAAAATGAAAAAAATGAGTAAAGAGTAAAAAAAAAATTTAAAAAAAATGGCCAAGAAGTTAATGGTTGAAAGTGAGCAAAGGCTAAACAATAAATTAAAAAAAAAAGTGTGCAAAAAGTGAACAATCAATTTTTAAAAAAGTGACTGTGGTTTACTCAAAGCAAACATTACGAAATAACCGATATTGAAACGATGTAGCCTACAAATCAAAATAATCATGATATTTTGAACTGATACAATAGTAAAAAATACAGAGAAATGTATCACACCTGTAATAGAGGGTTACAAAATACTCCACGACAACCCAGACATTGAGGCAAACTTTGTGAGCATACCATTCAGGAATGAATGCACATCTTATTACCTGACTGGGCCGTGTATGATAAAGTGCAATAATCGTAAGGCCAAACTCGAACTACCACAAGGTAAAGACACCAACTTGACAAATGACGCAATCACTCAAGGTTAAAAAACTGCAGTAAATTGTGTGAGATGGGATTTCTGATCAGATTTCAACTTGACCAGATAACAATTTGAAATCACAAACGTTTGCAATTACAAAGCTGCGACTCCTATAGGCCTAAAACTGTTTTTTTTTTTTTTAATCTTAACTAAGAAAAATTCATTCATCAATATTAAATTTTCTTTCGCAAACACAAATTTTTGAAGTAAATCATTCTAGATATCAAGGATAAGAAATTTTCTGAGCAATATCTTGATTTTTTTTCAGAAATTGACAAAAAAAAAAAACAACAAAAAACAAAAAACAAACAAAACAACAACAACAAAAAAAACCCAGTGGTGCTTGACTGTCACGACCAATATACATACGTCCTGTATATCAGTCATACAATGCATTCCTTACACTTTCTCCTTAACACAATCCTCTTCATTGTGCCTTTCGTTCATTCCTCTTCACTGATTTCAAGTCACTTAACTTCTTTGGCCAATTTATACTTTATGTGCCTTTAGAGTATTGACAGACCAAGCACTAGAAACACCATCAAATCAGTCAACCTGATTGATTTTGATTTCTTGAATCTAAATATCCAAGCAAACAGCAATGCCTTATGACATGTCCATTCCATATAAACAAAGAGAATGTAAGAAATGTCTTCCTCTCGTCTCTATAAAGTAGAGGGATATTTTTCAATACCGAGGCTCTAAGAAATTTTGTGTGGATAAGATAAGATTTGAATTATATCTCTCACTGATGTACAGCGTTATCGAAGAGTTAAACCATCGTGGATCACATAAAAAGACATCATAATAATAATAATAATAATAATAATAATAATAATAATAATAGTAATAATAATAATAATAATAATAATAATAATAATAATAATAATAATAATAATAATAATAATAATAATAATAATAATAATAATATTAATAATAATAACAGCGTTTTTTTTTTCTATTTTGCCTTGGGAGTCCAGATGTCAAGGGAACCTTTATGGACAAGCTTCTCCGGCCTTGGATAGGTGACGGTCTTCTGACCAGCCATGGTGACAAGTGGCACCGTCACCGACGCCTTCTCACCCCTGCATTCCACTTTGACGTCCTCAAACGCTACGCGGACATCAAGAATAGATGTGCTGACATTCTCGTGGTAAGCTTGTTTGAAAGAAAAAAGGTAACAGAAGTTTGTAATCAAAAGTCACTTATGGTCTGAAACTTCAGTGATAGTCTTTTGCCAACCGAATGTCTTTCCTAGATTATGAATTTTAAATGTTGAAAGCGTGTGCTTGAAAATGTTTTTTCATTTCAAATTTATAACCTTTCTGCCCCTAACCTTTTGAGACGGCAAATAGATTTAGTGCTGGCAACACGAGATTGCTATTATGGGTTATGATCAGGTACAACTTTTAAAAATCGCTGCAAATCCAAGAACTTAAATGTTTCCATCAAGCCTCAGATAGAGTTGGTAAGATGGGGCTCGACATGCTGACGGTTATTTAGGCATCATGTAATCCTCCAATCTCTGTACTGTAAGTTAATAACAATACCGACTGATTTGGTAGAATGGCTTTTTAATGAGAAACACATTGTTACATTTGAGTAAAATGAAGATACGTGTTTGGAACTCTATACATCATGTATGAGCAGGATGAAGAAATGTGTTTCGAATCCTTTACATCACAAGATCTAGCCTAGGGGGCGTTAAACAGTTCTAGAAAAAACTTCCACTGTGGACTCAACTTCCAATTGTTATAACCAAGCTTCGATGTCGAATTTCTCTAGTATGGTAAAAAGTGAGGTGTTTGAGAACCATTTAAATAAGAAAAAGTATCGCTTTTTTCGAATTTCCGAAATAAACCCAAAAAACAATCTTTCCCGTATATCAGAAAAGGTCGCATTATAGGAAGAAACGGTATACAGCAGCAAACTTTTTGCTCTTCTTTTTTGAATGAAGTTGGAGTCTTACTCTTATCAAAGAAATGACATTACTTTCCCCTATCAACACTTACATTACTGATTTTAACCAATTTTCGGTTCACACTACTTAACAGCGAAATTGTCCTAAGAGTTTTAAAAAGACTTCACAATTAATGAATAACTATCTTGCTCTAAGTGTGCTTCAAGTGTTGTGAATAAAAGCTAGTAAAAACTATAGTATTTGCGGTTGATTAGACAAATATATTTTCACTCCCATGGCACTGAGATTATTTATAACCATTTAAGAAATCTTATTCTCCCTATTGTTCGTTTATAGAATCACGTGATTATATATGATCACGGTACAAAACATAATCAGGTACTCTCTTTAGCTTTATCTAGTGTTTGGCGATAGTAAATTGTTTCAGAAACCAAAGTCGATGTGCAAATTATAAGAATTACAAAGAAGAATTACAGCAGCCATGTACGTTGGAAGTCTTCGACTTTTGTCTTCTCATATTGTTAAGAAGCAAAATAATGTAACATGACCCTTTTTCTCCCAATAAAATCTACCAGGTTTGGACACACAACCCAACATCGTCATGTTTTGTATGCTTTATGGTTTGGGCATTTTCAGACCCTATATATCTATGAATTTCGCACATTATTCAACGCGCTAACTTTTGTTTAACCAACCGTGCAACATTTTCATTTTTGTCAGAGAAAGTTCGAGGAAGCTGCCGAGACTGGTACCTCTATTGAAGCTTTCCACACAGTCGGAATGTGCGGTCTGGATATCCTCCTCAAGTGCGGCATGTCTTATGAAACACATTGCCAGCTGCTAGGGTGGGTATTCACTAATGAGAAATATCAAAAATAAAGTCACTGTCGTAAGTTGGAGTTGTTTAATTAGTTGCCTATGTATTATATTAGTGGTTATTTTTCTTTTACAAAAATATTACGGGATTTTCGATTTTTTACATATTTCATGTGAAAGATCAAATGGAGATATTTATAGTTTAAAAACTTCGCTAACACTACTTCTGTTTTAGTACCCTTTAGGTCAGTCATGTCTTAATTTTCTTTTTAGCCAAGCTTTCTTTGTTGCAAACCTGTGGCAAATCTTGAGATAGAAGGTCTTTGAAATTTTGGATTGGCTGGATTTTAAAATTTACCCCTTGAAATTACATCTCCGCTAAATCTAGAGACAGGAAAGTTATATTCCCAAGAATCAGAGAGTTGCAGTTAAGTTTTGCTGAGACTTTTGTGCCTCTTAAGAAATAAAAGCCCCCAATTTATTCATATCTCTTTCTTTCCGCCTCCAGCAACGAGCATCCTTACGTGGAAGCGACGGCCATTATCCAAGACATTATGGTTGATCGGTTCTTGTGAGTTCCTTCAACCTAACTTAGTCTTTTCCTATCTATCATTAGGAATAGATGACCAATATTGGAAAAGTCTAATCTATTCATAGAATAAATCTGAATCTCTGAATCCTTATAGACTTATCAAAACTGTGAATTTGGATTTAATGAAGATCTAGATTCGATTCTAGACTATGTACTTCCAGGAATTCTGTTAGGTCCAGATTAAGACAACATGTCTGCCAGACTTTCATTTTAGAACTCTGTATGGCTCTCTTTGATTATTATAGTGCATCCGTCTCAGACAGGATAATACAGGAAATAACGCAACAATTACACATTATATCAACAGGATCTGAAACTAAATTAAAAATAAACTATAATCTAAATTTAGATCTGGATAGATTTTCACAACTAGTTAAAATCTCTTCTTAGATAAAATTGTGTACTGAAGGAGAGAAAGCCGTGTTTGCCTATTTCATTTTTATTAAATCCGACGTCTGAATTAGCTCGAGAAACTAGAGATGTAGCTCTTCTAAGGTATAGTTATTTCTCTTCACAATCACACAATAACTCTTACAAAATATAAATAACTTCATTCCATTCAAAATAGATTTCAATGTCATTTTTATATTCATGTGGAACATAAAACATAAAAAAATGACCGCAATTATAACAAGAAAACTGTGCTTTCACCCATGTATTAGCAAGCCTTGGCTCTACAGCGACTTCCTGTTCTCTCTGACGCCAACTGGACGAAAGTTTTTCGAGCAGTGCAAGTACGTCCATCATGTTGCCGAGACTATCATAAGAAAACGACAGGCAGAGATTGTAAGGGTTAAGAATCTTTTAAAAAAAATTTTTTTTGTGGTTTTGAAGTTTTTATGATGTCACTAAGATCGAGCTATTTTTTCTCATGCGACAAAATCATAACTCTAAGTTGTGAATTTTTAAGATTATAATTCATCCCAAGTTCACGCTAGAGATTTCTTATAGTTATAATATTAGATCCTACTTTATCCCAAGTTTATATCATGACTTTTTTGTGATTATCTCAGCAAATACAATTCGAGGTTTGATAATCTACAACCATTATAGATACCAAACTTACTCAATAAATTAGGATGTTTAACTTGTATCGAATATCAATTTTATAGGACTATCAGATGCAGAAATCTTCGGGCGAGGAAAAGCCACCGTGTCAGGATTTTCTGGACATTCTCCTCACCGCCAAGGACAAAGATGGTTTTACTCTCACTCTCGAAGAAATCAAAGATGAGGTTACCACATTTATGTTTGCAGGTATAGTTCTGAGCAAAAGACATCTTCTCTTGGTTTTCTGGCAAGAGTGCTTAATAGCTCAGTCGGTAGAGCGGTAGACTGAAAGTTCGGAGGTCCCTGGTTTCAAATACTTGCATTAGTTTTTTGGTGATGAGGTTGAATCTCATCTAACCACTCATAATCCTAAAGCGTTACGGGAGCCAAATAGTGTCCAGATATATATTATAGAGATTACAAACAGGTTACACGAGGTGATTGTTCTCGGTGCTCATTTTGTCTACTGCATTCTGCTGCTATTCCCAGCACTAGCTACACTAAAAAGGCCAAACATCCTGTAAAAGCGCACATTCAGAATTACCAAAAGGAAAAGAGATAGGTTTTGAGAATGATGGAAACAACTAAAATGCGGTTCTTGTTCCGATATTTATTGACCTTTTTGTATACCTGTATAACGAGAAAGAGAATAGTTTACCACGTTTTCAGATAAGGTATAAAAATATATTTAGAGATTACCTGGACATACAGGTACGGAATTTTCTTTATAACCATTTACTTAGAGATTTTCCTAAGATACATTTATAACAAGTTACAAGTACTAACGATAGGGAAACCACACATATCTTTTTAACACAAGTTGAAGTATCCTATTTCCTCTTTTTACTGAGGACTGCAAACTAGTTTTGTTTTATTCCAAAAAAACATGGAGCGCTATATTCAAATCTCTTTTATTTCTCGATTTATAATTCGATTTATTGTTAATTTTGCCTTTGTGAACTAATTTTTCATACTTTTTTGTTGTAACTATATGTACTTGAGTGACTCTTTTGTTTACATCTCTCACATTTTGAGGGAGTTTGACATTTTCGCTCAACCTACGTCCGAGTATTTTTATTTCATGTTCACTTGTCGAGATAGTAAATTAGCAACGCATTTTTTTCAGGATACGAAACAGTAACCTCTATCACTTCCTGGGCTCTGTACTCTGTAGCCGAACATCCGGATATTCAGAGCAGGGTACATGAAGAATTAGACTCGGTGCTCAATAATTCGCATCATACAGATATCACATGGTACGGCCCTGAGCTATTTTAAATATTTTCTTGATTTTTTTTACCCCAATTTTATTTTTCTCTCAAATTTCCCCTCCTGTTTCTCTTGATAGCCCTCCCATTCTTCTTCCCATATCTTATAAATTTCTCTCGCTGCCTTTTTTTCTCCTGCCCCTTGACAGGAGCCACATTTTCAAGCGTCTCTTTCGATCTCCCTCTTCTACTCTATGTTTTTTTTTTTAATCCCTCCTCGCCTACTCCATTATCTCATTCAGCTCCCTCCCTCCCTCTCTCTCTCTCTCTCTCTCTCTCTCTCTCTCTCTCTTTCTCCTTCTATCTCTCTCTGTGCCTCTCTACTGTTTTCTGTTCTTCCCCTCTCTTTTTCTTTCTGTGAGGCTTAATCTCTCTCCGCCCAAATCGGGTATTTATCTATGATGCTAGATTTCTAACATATTTATTTCTTTTCTCTCATCGCTTCAGTTTTCTACCCTCTCCATAAATGTGCCATATTACTTACACATTTCTTGTCTTTCTCAGGGAAGATCTGACCAACTTACCCTACCTGACGATGGTCATCAAAGAGACCATGCGGTTTCATTCGCCAGTGCATTTCTTCCATAGAGTGCTCAGTAAAGATACTGTGATTGACGGGAAGATTGCACCAGCCGGGACAGCGGTCAGCTGTGAGCTTTACAACTTGCATCACAACCCTCTGCTCTGGCCAAACTCTATGGTAAAAGTCCAAACCCGTACCTTGAGCTTTACACTTGCAACTTGCATCACAACCCTCTCATCTGAACAAACTCTTTGGTATAAGTCCAAAACCGTGAGCTGTACACGAACAACTTGCATCACAACCCTCTCCTCTGGCCAAACTCTATGGTAAAAGTTCAAAGCCGTGAGCTATACACGTACAACTTGCATCACAACCCTCTCCTCTGGCCAAACTCTATGGTAAAAGTTCAAAGCCGTGAGCTATACACGTACAACTTGCATCACAACCCTCTCCTCTGGCCAAACTCTATGGTAAAAGTTCAAAGCCGTGAGCTATACACGTACAACTTGCATCCAAACCCTCTCCTCTGGCCAAACTCTATGGTAAAAGTCCAAAACCGTGAGCTATACACGTACAACTTGCATCCAAACCCTCTCCTCTGGCCAAACTCTATGGTAAAAGTTCAAAGCCGTGAGCTATACACGTACAACTTGCATCCAAACCCTCTCCTCTGGCCAAACTCTATGGTAAAAGTTCAAAGCCGTAAGCTATACACGTACAACTTGCATCACAACCCTCTCCTCTGGCCAAACTCAAACAACTTGTACCAAAACACTCTCATCTCGCCAAATTATATGGTAAAATTCCATTCCTGTAAGTTTTTCGTATACAAAGCATCACAGTCATGTTACCTCACTAAACTCTATAAAAAAAGTTCTTAGCCTTGAGCTATACAGCTTGCATCACAATCATCTTACTATGCCAATTCAGTAGTAAACGTGTCTAGCGGTGAGTTATACATGTACAAAATGCACAACAATCCTTTCATCTGGCCAAACTCTATGGTAAAAGTCCATTGATAAGCTGGATCAATGATGGGTTATAATTCTTTAGATTTCTGTTCTATTTATCGACTAATTTCTTGCTATCCTTCATATAGTCCGCACTTATTAAGATCTGAATGAATGACAGGGCCAGTGCAACATCTACCATTCGGGCAAATCTCCTAACTCTGTTGGCAAAAGTTCAAGAATAACATGATATAATGTGTTGCTTAATTTTTATATGGAACTTAAAAAATCTCTGCACCCTACAATAATACTCTTTGGTTGAATTTCAATTAAGCTACAACCCACAGTTATACCAAACTTATGATATTAACAAATTCTCATTGATAATGGTTGAATTCTTTTGTACTAATGACATTATCTCCCATTTAATTTTGTCTAGCTGATGGATGATGGGTTGGACTGATATAGTCCGCACTTAATAGAGTAATATGGGGGTAGAAATAAGCTTTTACTGGACCGAGCTTAACACTCAGTAAAGGTTGATTGATATTGTGCATTTGTTAGGCGGATAAATCTCACACAGTATGAGATCAGAGGGTAGATATGAATTTTGTCTAGTTTGAAAAGAAAATTAAAAGAGTAAAAACTATTCACATTGGCCAATTTGTATTGGCGATACGGTTAATCAGAGTTATAATTAATAAGAGCTTTCCTATAATTATTCTGGTAAACTCGGATAAAATTATAAATGTTTAATTTTTCATTAACACAATTACTTTTGACAATATCGATATCTCTATAACTACTTCCAACCGCACCTTCTTTTCCTACCTCCCACACATGAGCTTACCTCTACCACTGTTCACAGGAAAGATCTCTCATTTGGGAGGGTTGGTAAAAAGCAATCGAGGCAAAAGTTTTTCTCTCCTTTTATTAATATTATTATTATTATTATTATTATTATTATTATTATTATTATTATTATTATTATTATTATTATTATTATTATTATTATTATTATTATTATTTTGTTTTAGGATTTTGTTCTTCCTTGATGTTCATTTGTCGAAAGATTCGACCACATATCCTTCTCTCACTTTCATCCTCTAAGTCCAGGCCCAATAGTTTGATACAGATAGATACTTTCTGAGTTCAGATATGGCTAGGTCTGTGTTGAGCCCTGTAATTGTTTATTTTGTGGAAATCTTTCTTTGGGAACACATTTTGGGTGTGCAGGAGACCGCAGAGAAGCATAAACAACCTGAAACATAAAAGGATACCGCGCAACTGAAAAATGTCTACGTTGTATAGTTTGTCAGAAGCGCGAGTCTAGTAGGAAATATACACTTGATGTTGAATCCGAAGAGAAGAATGGTTAATCAGCCGATTCTTTATTTTACTTACCTTTTTAAAGATCCGTTGAAACGCTAATTAAAAGATTACGAATTTCCGCAAATGAAGTACATAAATTTGCATTGTGCCACAAGAAATCATTGCTGGCCTTTTTGTTTTAACCAACATTACAATGAATAATTTAAAGCATCTATGAATAGATTTGGATTTTTACAAAAGTAAATACAATTTTTCATTAGGATCACAGCCTTCCTGCTCCTCTCCACTATCTATCTCCACAGGGGCCTCGCTTGCTCTTTCTGTCTTCTTGTAAGCAGAGACTCATTCTATTTTCCTTCATGCTTTCCCACTCTTTTTACTTCTGAAATGACACGCAATATTGAATAAGATGGTGCTTTTCCTCCGACTAATGTCAGTCAATGGCCTGACATTTGCGTCTGTTTAGGTGCTTTTTGGAAAAATGTCGTGTTCAAAACCAAAGTTCTTCCGCCGTATATTATTTTGTTTAAAATAACTCAACGTATCCGTTTGATTATACTAGATACATCATTTGATCCATGTGCCACAGACAGCCAGTTGAACCTGTTACTGGCTGCGCAGGATCTGTATCCTGGAGTAAAGTCGCTTCAGTCTACAAATGAAAGGCGTCTGACCGATTCAAGTAAAGTAATTCCCAGCTGTTTCCTTCAACCCCTTGCCCCATCTTGTTGCAGGTAGTACATATAAAATACACAAAATCAAACGAGTACAAAAAATTCGTTTGGGCTACCTTAACCATCGGTTGGAAAAATTATACACTTTATCAGTGTAAGAGCGAAGTCTATAGCGACGCAGACTCAGAATACTGTTTATTATCTGTTATTAATCTTTTTCGCCTTTTTGTTTTTATTAAATCCAACCTTTTTATCTATCTATCTATCTATCTATCTATCTATCTATCCATCCATCTATCTATCTATCTATCTATCTATCTATCTATCTATCTATCCATCTATCTTTCCACCGATCAACCCTCTCTTTCCGCACGAGCATGTAATGCAAATTAAAGAATGCCATAAAGCCCTTATCATTTGTTATCCTTATCTCCCTTGCTCTTCTTCAGAAATTTGATCCAAATAGATTCCTACCAGAAAACATAAAGAGTAGACACTCAAGAGCTTTTTTGCCTTTTTCTGCTGGGTCTAGGTAAGTCACTCATTTTTAGACTGACGGATTTCTTACGGTTTGAATATTCTGCATCCTTTATCATTTATATATATATATATATATATATATATATATATATATATATATATATATATATATATATATATATATATATTATTGCTACAGGTATAACTATTTTTTCTACAACGGTTACAACCCAAAACAATTGGTGCAGCGGTTGTTTTTACATTACTAGTACTACTGCTGTTGCTGCGGCTGTCGCTGCTGCTACTTCTAAAGCTACTATTACAACAACTTCTGCTGCTACTACTACTACTACTACTACTACTACTACTACTACTACTACTACTACTACTACTACTACTACTACTACTACTACTACTACTACTACTACTACTACTACTACTACTACTACCACTACTACTACTTCTATTCCAAGAGTCTTTTTGAATCACGACTTGTATTTTGTGTTTCACAATTAGAATTTTTGGTTTTTTTTTTAGCAAAGTTCCTTGCTGATTATAAAATATATTTCAATCTTTTCTCAATTAATGGATAAGACACAAATGTGATTGTCAAGTTATATCACTTTTATAATGTTAACCATTTAGTTTCCTTATCTTTCATTAAATTATTTTGATAATTGTCTAATATGGTTTGTAGACATTTTTTTAAAGCTCTTTCTCATTTTCTTTAATTATAATTTATATTTTTTTTCTTTCCAGGACTTGCCTCGGTAAGAATTTTGCCATGAACGAAATAAAGATTCTTCTGGCTCGGATACTTCATAGGTAAGCCTTGTTAATCAAATTTGTCCACAAGAGTTAGATGAATCATTCTAAGACTTAAAATTGAAGCCATGATTTTGCGGCTTTATTTGTTTTACTATCCCTTGTAAGTTTCGCAAGCAGGCGAGTACCTTTTGGTTATTGAAACTGATTAATTATTTTTATAAATTTTATAGATAAGTTTTGTGGTCTCCAATTATGCACAAGCCACTCGTGTTAAAAAACAGGTGATTATTGAGTGATTTCGAGGTTATAGACACAGTCTTTAGCTTTCCGACCAGATCCTGCGTAAAGATATCTACTGGATATAGCTCTTTGGTTAGTTTAAAGACTCTCAGTTTTCTTGGAGACCTTACACGACTCGTCAAGGCAGGAATAGGCTAGAGGTAACTGGCGATGTTTTATTTTGTCTCTTTACATTAAACTTTCACCCATGAAAGGCGCAAGAGCGCTCAGCGGATAAAGCATCCGGCTCGCAACAAAACGGCTCCGACTTTGATCCCTCTGTAAAGCTGTATTGTTTGACCGGGATTGTATCACTGTCCAATCAGTCGGTCACTATGTAAGCTTTGTGTGCACAAGTTTTGCAGCGACAGGGCGCAAAATAATAGTCAATATGTTCCTTAACCTGAGACTTACATAATCACCCTATATGGTGTCTGGTCGGGTAAATATACCAATCAAGGCAAATATTCCACCATCCTCAGAATTCAAGTAATTGCAAGCGCGTTTCCGCTTCCTCAGGGTCACGGTCCGTCTCGACCCGGATCACAAGGTCGAGAAATGTGAGCGCATGGTCATCAAAGCCAAGGACGACATTCGACTCCTGGTGAGCGCACGGTAACTCGAGTACTCAAGAGAGCCAGCCGCGGCGTAATGCTTGTGAGGATGCTCACCATGTCACTTAACAACAAGAAAAGTTCGGGCACAACCAGGCGCTAGGCTCACAGCACATGAACCTACGACAGACTATTAGTTTTGACATATTTTTACAGTGTTATCTAAGCTCTTGTTTTAAATATTTTAATAATTTTATGTTTGGTGGCGGTATTTATGATCCGGCTAAAAGGTATTTAGGTATGTTATCATCCTCATCTAAAGGACAAATGCGTACATTTTTATATCAACTGGACATAATCTAAGGCACCTCACGTGATGTAAACTTTCTGAAACTCTATCGATAGATCATAAGAGTATCTCTTAAAGGTTTTTTTGCTGGTGGATAGTGTAATGAAGATGTTGAGGAGGATAATGGTGATAATAAAATGTTGTCGTTACTTAAGAAAAAAACGTATAGCGGTCTAAGAGGTTATTTATATATATATATATATATATATATATATATATATATATATATATATATATATATATATATATATACGAGGGCATATTGATAAGTTTTGCCTCCAAGTCCATAACTTTAGAAATAATGAAGACAAACAAATGATACTTACACCAAATGAAAGGTCATTTTATTTAGCACCAGATGACATATCATTTTTCAACATAATCACCGTCCCGTTCGATACAGAGCCGCCACCGACGGACGACCTGTTGGATGCCGTCAGCGAAGAAGTCAGCAGTCTTGTCTCTGCACCAAGAAAGAACAGCATTCTTCACATCTTCGTATGTCTCGTAACGGTTGCCCTTGAGGTGATCCTTGAGTTTTGGAAAAAGGAAGACATCGCTCGGAGCAAGATCTGGGCTATAAGGCGGGTGCGGTAATGTCCGGAGGCCTTAACGATCTAAAGCCGTGCGAGTGTCCAAACTTGTGTGAGGGCGAGCGTTGTCGTGATGGATGATGGAAACTTTCTCACTCTTTACCCGTCGCAACCTCGCTTTCAGTTTCTCCAGTGTGTTCACATATTTCGTAGAATTCACGGTGTTGCCTTGTTCCAAAAATTCTGTGTGAACCACACCCTCACTGTCCCAAAAGATCGTGAGAAGCACCATCAATATGCCCTCGTATATAGATAGATAGATAGATAGATAGATAGATAGATAGATAGATAGATAGATAGATAGATAGATAGATAGATAGATAGATAGATAGATAGATAGAGTAAGAAAATGCAGAAAACAGAGTTGAAGAAAGATATATTTTAACGTTAACTAAGGTAAATTGAGACAACAAGGAGGATGTTCAGAAATAAAAAATGAATTTTTATGATTGCAAAGTGCAAAGTATTTGCTGGACAAAACAGGAAATTAAATTGTCTTTAGGAAAAAATAAATGTAAAATAAACTACAAGTTATCCCTATGCTGACGTCAAGATATGACAGGTATGACTAGATAGATCTATATGTTTTGTAAAATGAAATTCTAGAAGTATTGGCTTTCGTTTGTTTTCTTTCTAATGAGGCGTAAATGTTCATGGAATCCACTTAATGAAACTATAACTGAAAATAATAATACGCACACAAACATATATTATATTATTATTATTATATATATTATATGTATATATATATATATCATAAAATATATTACAGAATCGCAGTAGAAGAAGAATAAAATATATAATTATGAAGGCGGACTTAAAATTGTGTGCCTTTTTAACTTAATAATCATAAGGTCTCTAGACATAAAGTTTTCAGGGTAGTTACTTATAATTTAATTCATTAAAAAATTCACCGCTTTTTTCTTACACGCTCTTAAAATCGCAGATTTGCTAAGTAATTGCATCTTTTTGTGCGTGGTATGATTTTCCAACGAAATCATTGATGTTGCTCTCCATTTTTGTTGTTGTAGAAAAACAACCGTGTACAGTCCAAAATTCAGAAATGAGTTGGTTTCCAGGAAGCTCTAGGGTTTCACGACTAAAAAATTGCTAAATGCAAAAAAAATAGTAAAGTGACCTCACTTCATCAAAACCTTTACCAACACTTTCTAAAAAAAAAGAGATATCCACTGAGGAATTACGCAAAGATGGCGTATATATATATATATATATATACGTGTGTGTGTATATATATATCAATAATTATATATATATCAATAATTATATACATATATATATATATATCTTGAGACTAATGCCAATACAATGGTGACCTAATTAAAAGTTGTACCCACTTTGTCGAAAGCCAATAGTTTTATGCGCTCTTTTTAAAAAGACATGAATGAGTCGAAAAAATTGTCCCCAAAGTTGATAGTTGTTTCAAATGTTGGGCATAAAGATATTAAAATTTAGCCTTTGAGTAAAAAGTTCTAGTTGAAGGCTTAACACCCTTGCCTACGCAACAACAACAAAAAGAGCAACAAACAAGCAAACCAACCAACCAATAAAAAAAACAACAACGTTGAGCATTAATGGGTTAACATTATCCTGCACAGCGTCGATTCCCAAACTCTATTTTATAGAGAAAACGAGTATTCTCTGAAAGGATCAGAGATCATGGGTCACGCAGACTAAGAAGTTCAATATTCACAAGAATGATATCCTCACCAGATCACAAGAAACCAACTGAAATTTTAAGGTTCAAATCCTAAGACTAGTATAAAAACATTTCAATCCGCTGAAAATTAGCAATAAAAGAAGAAACAACAAGGAACCATACACAATCGATATACGGGTGAAAAAATACCGATATGAAGAAACCTAATTTGGCAGAACACAAAACCAAAAAAGCCTCCGTCGATTTTTTGCCCAAAAATTCAGACTTTACCTGCCAAAGCACGATTTCAAGGAGAAAATAGATGATCGATTTGAAATTATATTATAAAAAAATACTTGAGATACATGACCATTGTGCGGTGCCCAAAATCAAAGATTCAGTTCATAAACCTTTAAAAGCACTCCAAATTTTCAGGTTTTCCACGAGTTTTTATGTATTAATATCCCTTCGCTGATAAACTTTACTTAATAAATCTGAAAAAAACACAACCCGATAAATGTTCTTAGTTATAAAAAAAATATATTGCCTCGTGAAAGCAAATATAACAAAGGCATTTCATATTGGCTATGTTAATGCATTGCTTCCATTAAAAGAACACAAAACTACAACTGTTATCATAAAACTCAGTATGAAAGAACAATATTTCCACTATCTACAATACTAATTCTTTGTCCGAAACAACCTTCGCGAAACCATTCAAATTTACGCTGTGTACGAAATGAAACCGAGAACTAACATTTTAGGTTCAGAAAATAGAGTAAAACTTAAAGGAAAACAAAGAGTCGCATTGTGATAAACAGAAGAAAATAGATAGGCAGGCAGACAGATATATTGACTTACAGATGGACTTGCATAGACAAGAGAAGATAAAGGCAGGTAGTGAAAGTAACCGAGATTAAATAGTGATGAGAAAAAATGAGACGATGAAATTTTTATAATTACTATAAATAGCGGAAGATAAAAAAGCAGACGGTTGATTAATAAAAGGCAGTACTCAGTGTAAAGTGAAACTACGTCGTCCGAGAGACGCTCTTTTCAGCTTTGAGGCGATATCTTATAGGTGACCTAAACTCAGAATGCTTGAGGTTAAAGTATAAGAAAACACCTCGTTGGATTACAGCACTTACGTACCCGCTAGAAAGTACAAAAATTGAAAAAGGTAATCTCAAGCCTTATCTGCATATTAAACAAGCCTCCGTCGGGCATGGAGGAACAGAAACAGTGAGGCCCTAAACTCACCCCACGACGAAGTGGGAGTCAATTAGCGAAAAATGCCCCTGTGGATATCATATCTGTCGTTATAACCCTAATACACAGGGGCTCTTCTTTATCTAAGAAGGTTCGTAATTTCCTTAATCACCTTAAAAAACGAAGAGGGCAATCGATGTCACAACATTCCTGATACCTTTAAGTATTTTTTTCAGTAAAAAAAATAGAGCTCAGTCACGAAAACAAACAGCAATCCTTATAAAAGTTTGAATCAAAGTTCATTACTCATGTAGTCGGGAATTGTGATGTGTATATGCGAAGAAAATGTTGAGAAAGATGTATCATTCTTCAAGAAAACAAGTTTTAAGTTTAGCCTTCTACAGTCACGCAGTTGCATGAGGTAGTGACGATTATCAAACGGATGGATTTTATAAAGTGCAATAGAAACACCGTAGGGCAATGCCTTCCTCTGGATGGCTGAATTGCGGCCCACACGGAGAGTGTAGAGCTGAACAGAGTTGCCTTCCACTGTAAGGCAAAATTGTGTCTCTGTCAAGCAGTACAAAATTGAACAGATTAGCGTTCCACTGAATGACCAAAGTGAGTTTCCATCGGACAGTGAAGAGCTGAATAATCTGTCTCTCTGTCTCTGTCTCTGTCTCTGTCTGTCTGTCTGTCTGTCTGTCTGTCTGTCTGTCTGTCTGTCTCTCTCTCTCTCTCTCCCCTTTTGTATAGCAAAGTTGAATCCCCATCAGGCAACAAAAAGCTGAATTGATTAGCATGTCAGTCATTAGATAGCTGAACAGATAAAATAATTACTGAGATCGTGAACCAAACAGTTTGACTGTTTTTTGAGATGACAAAAATGAGTCCCTGTCGGGCAATTCAGAGCGTAACCTATTAGCTATCCTATGAAATGGAAATTTGAGACCATTTTGGGCATTTGCAAATTGAAACAGGTTCGATAATTTTTTGTTCTTTTGATCTAGCATGTCCACAATAAAGTAAACTAAAGCATTATTTCACATCAAACTTAAGCCCTCATCCAAGAGATCGGATCTAAAGTGATGACGCCTAGAACATTTACCGACGGTGTAGAACTCAGATTTGAGCCTCCATTGAGCATGGAAAGCTGAACAGATAAGCTTCCATCAAATTTCAATCCGTCGTGCATTGCAAAGCTGAACAGCTTAGCCTTTCTTTGGGATGACAAAAATGAGTCTTTATCGGGCATAATAAAGCAGAACTTATTATTAGCCTCCATCCAGGAAATCAGAGCTGAACAGGCTAATCTCTGCATGATTTACAAATTGGAAGGACTTCCGGATGGGTTCGGTGCATTTAGTTCCTGCGGGGACAGGAACCCCTCTCCTGAGCTGTGGAAAGAGATCAGAGCATTAGTCAAAGCATTAACCAATACACTAAAGTTGATAATGATAGCTGGAAACCTTGAAAAAAATATCTATCGTGCTAATTTTCAGCAAAGGAAACTTAGTGACGTCAGTAACCCTTGAAAATGATAAAAACAAGACTCCAGAACACGTAAAAGAATAAAAGTGAGAGTTGAAATTTTCGTTTGCAACCTAACCCTAACCCAAACCCTAAACCTATCCCTAACGCTAAAATAACTCTAACCCTAAACCTTAAACGTGAACTTAGCCCTGACCTTAACCCTAATCCTTGCTCTTTACCTATCCCTAACCCTAACTTTCACACTAAACTTAGAGCTAAGGTAAGGGTTAGATATAGGGTTAGAGTTAGGGTTAGGGCTGCTGTTAAGGTTAGGCCTAGAGCTAGGGTAAAGATTAAGGCTAAGGTTAGGGTTATAGTTATGTTAGGTTATTTATTAGGGCCAATGTTAGTGTTGCGGCAAGGCTGGGGTTAAGTTTAGGGTTAAAATTAGGGCTAGGATTAGGGTTAGGATTAGGTCTGGAGTTTGGATCGTTAGAGTTAGTACTAGGTTTAGATAAGGGTTAGGGCTTTTTTTAGGTTTAGGGTTAAGGTAGCGCTTAACGCTGGGGTAAGGTTTACGGTAATGGCTAGGGTTAGGGTTAGAGTTACAGTTAGAGTTAGGGTTAGGGTTAAAGTTAAGGCTTAGGTTAGGGTAAGGGTTATGGCTATGGTTAGAGTTAGATTTAGGGCAAGGTTTACTGTAAGGGTTAGGGTTAAGGTTGGGGTTAGGTTTAGGCTCTGGGTTAGGGATAGGGTTAGGGTGATGGTTAAGGCTAGAGTTAGGGTTGTGGTTAGGGCTAGGGCTACGGTTAGTGTAGGTTTAGGTTGAAGTCTAGGTATATTATAGGCTTAAGGTAACGCTTAGCAGTAGGGTTAGATTTGGGGTTAAGGCTAGGGTTAGGGTTAGGGTTACAGTTAGGTCTAGATTTCTTGTTAGGGTTAGAGTAAAGGTTAAGACTAGGTAAGGAGTTATTGCAAGGGTTAGGGTTAGGGTTAGGCTGAAGGTTAGGTTTAGGGCTAGGGTCAGTTTAAGAACTATCGCTAGGGTAAGGCTTAGGACTAAGATAAGGGTTGAGGCTAGGATTTGTTTTAGGTTAAGTGCTGAGTTAGGGTCAGGTATAGTGCTATGATCATGGTTAGATGTAGGGCTAGGGTTAAGATTGGTTTAAGCGTTAGGGCTATGGTTAGTGTATTGTTTAGCACTAGAGTTAGTGTTAAATTTAGGGCTAGGGTCAGGTTAGAGTTAGGGCTAGAGTTTGGGGTAGGTTTAGAGCTAGGGTTAGATTTTGGGTTAGGTCTACAGTTAGGTTTAGGGTTATGATTAAGGATAGGTCAAGTGTAAGAGCTTGGTCTAAGGTTAATTTTACCGTTAGGGTTAGGGCTAGATTAAAGATGAGGTTTAGGTTTAAAGTAAGGTGTGTTGTTGGGGTCAGGGCTAGGACTAGGATTTATGTAAGGGTTAGGTTTTGTTTTGGGTTTCGGGATATGCTTATTTCAGGGGGTTAAATTTAGGGCTAGAGTTAGGATAAGGTGAGGATTAGAGGTAGCTTTAGGGCTAGGGAAAGGGTTAGGTTTCGGGTTAGGGTAAGGGCTAGGGTTAGGCTTAGTGTAAAGGCTAGAATAAGGGATATTATGTGTGTTATGGCTAAAGTTAGGGTTAGTGTTTGTGATAAGGGCCAGGGTGACGGTCAGGGTTAGGCCTAGGTTTGACGTTAGTCTTAGGGCTCGGGTAAGGATTAGGGCAGGGTTAGGGTTAGGCCTAAAGTTAGAATTAGTGTTAGTTTAGGACTAGGAAAAGGGTTAGGAGTAGGGCTAGGCTAAGGGTTAGGACAAGGGTTAAGGCTAGGGCACAGTTTAGTGTTATTGTTAGGCCTAGGATTAAGGTTTTATCACAGGGTTAGGGTTAGGGTAAGGGTTAGGGCTAAGATTTGTGTTAAGGTTACATTTATGACTAGGGTTGTGGTTAGGGCTGGGCTTAGGGTAAGGGTTAAGGATAGGGCGAGCGTTTTGGTTAGTGTTAGGGCCAGTTTTAGCGATAGGGTTAAGGTTAGGTTAAGGGCTAAGATTATTTTTTTGACTAGGGTAAGGTAAAGATTAGGGTTACTTTTTGTGATAGGATAAGCATAAGTTCTAGTTTATGGTTAAGGCGAATGTTATGGTTAAGGTTCGGGCTAGAGTTAGGTAAAGGGGTTATAATAGGGCTAGGGCTAGGGTAAGGGTAAGTGCTAGGGATAAGGTTAGAGTGAGGCCTGTGAATAGGGTTAAGGTTAATGTTTGGGCTAGGGTAAGGGTTAGGGCTAGAGTGAAGGTTGGGGGCCAAGTTTAAAGTTTTTGTTAGGTCTGGGTAAGGGTAAGGACTAGGGTTAGGGTTAGGGTAAGGATTAGGGCTAGGGTTAGGGTTGGGCTTAGGGTTAGGGCATGCGTTTAGATTAGGGTCAGGAGTAGGGCTAGTATAAGGGTTAAGACAAAGGTTTGGGTTTGGTATAGGTCACGTGATGGTTAGAGTTATGTTTAGGATAAGGGTTAGGGTCAGGGTAAGGGTAGGGGTTAGGGCTAGGGTTAGGGTTAGGGTTAGTGTTAGCGTTAGGGCTATGGCTAGGGCTAGGATAAAGACTAGAGCTAGCGCTAAGGTTAAGGTAAAGGTTAGGTTCAGGATTAGGCTAAGAATAAGTGCTAGAACTATTGTTAGGGTTAGAGTTTGGTTTAGGATTAGGGTAAGTTTTAGGATTAGGTGTGGGGTAAGTGTTGGGGTTAGTGTATAGGCTTGGGATAGGACTAGTATAAGGGTTTCGGCGAGAGTTATGGTTACGAATAGCGTTAGGGCTACGGTTCGCTTTTAGGTTTGGGTAAGACTTAGAGCTAGGTTTAGGATAAAAGCTAGGTTATGGTTAGAGTTTGGGTTAGGTAAGGGGCAGGACTGAGTTAGGATCAGGGTTAGATTTGGGGCTGGGGTTTGGGATAGGTTTGGGTTAGGTTTAGCTTAAGGGTTAAGGCAACGCGTAGCGCTAGGGCAAGGGTTAGGGTTATGGTTAGGCACAGGGCTAGGTTTCGGTTTAGGGTTTGGGTTAGTGTAAGGGTTAAGGCTTTATTTAATTTAACGCTAAGCACTTGTTAATGTTAGATTTAGGGCTAGGGTTAGGATTAGAATTAGGAATAGAGTTAGATTAGGGTTAGGGTTAGAACATGGGTTAGGGTCAGGACCAACGCTAGTGTAAGGGTTAGGGACAAGGTTAGGGTGAGGTTGAGAGTTAGTATAAGGGTTAAGGCTAGTGTTAGGGTTAGGGCTAGAGTAAGGGTTAGGGTTAAGTTTAGGGAAAGGGTTGCGGTTAAGATTAGGGTAAGGCTAAGTTTCGGACTAGGGTTTTAAATTAGGTTTAAGGTTAGAGTTAGAGTTAGGTTTAATGCAATGGACTATTAAAAAGTCTTCCAAGACAAAAATGTAGGCCCGCCATAAATATAAAGACCTGGGATGCTTGCTTCTGTGCTGCTCTTGTAATATGGCATCGCTCCTGTCTATGGTACAAGAGTGGTGACTTAACTGCTGGCTTGCTTTGACTGACAATTGTAGGAGTATCTTCTTTTTCCCCTCATCTCGCTCCATTCGAATCCCTCATATCATGCCTGAAACGAAAGAAGGACTGAGAGGACAAAAATTTGAGTGACTAAGTTAAATTTGAGTGACTAAGTTATCTCTAAAATGCTCAAATTATGATTGTACAAAGGTAGGCTTTCACGGTCAAGAAGGCATTCATCGCTGCCCTTTACAGCTGCTTTAGCCGAATGAGCATGAACACGGTTTCGTGATTTGTCGAGCAGCTTAAATGTGGTAGATATGTCTGCAAAGTGTCCAACT
The DNA here is from genome assembly GCA_033675545.1 of Elysia crispata. Classification (NCBI taxonomy): domain Eukaryota; kingdom Metazoa; phylum Mollusca; class Gastropoda; family Plakobranchidae; genus Elysia; species Elysia crispata. The sequence continues at coordinate 37,444 of JAWDGP010000120.1, read as the reverse complement.
GAATATTTCTTTGGTTCTAAAGATACGTGATAGTGAAAGACATTTTTGAACCGCATCTTTTCATTTGTTTAACAAAGTATGATGATGTTTCTGCTACTGCTTTGAGCTCTGTCACAAATATTTCAACGCTTATCTAGTTTTTCCTATATGTTCCAGTCATTTTATCATTATAATTATAAATATCGCTATCTTTATGATGAAGATAATAAAATTATCAGTTTCATATCCATCAATATCTTCATAAACATTAACATGTTTATAAATATTACCTTCATCATTGTCTCTTACCTTATGGTTTTCTTCATCTTTACTTTTTTTCTCACTATCCTTTCCATTATTATCATGTTCATAGCCATCAGTTAGGACTTTCATCTCCTTCTCGACAGATTAATCATGATAGTTATATTAAATTAAACCCATTCATTTTTCATTTTATAAAACAATTTTTATTATATAGTTCGTTACAGTATGTGCATTTTAACTCACCATAAACTCTTACATTCACATAGACCCTACGTCTCTACTTCCATTATATATATAGAAAAGAAATAGCTTGAAAATGTTTCATGCTGATAGGGTGATATGTAAACTATTACAGACGACCGTACCATTTATTGCTGCACACATTGAATTTTTACTACTAAAAGAAATATTAAACCTCCGATATCTTCCCTTTTTTTTCAAACAGAAAATAGTGTGTATACCTAAGATGGGAAAAAATATAGGATTGTTGCTTTTCATGTTGATACTGTAACTGTAGTCGTTGTTGTTGCTGTAGTCGTCGTTGGAGATGTAGATGTTGCTGTCGTTTTTGCACTGATATTGGAATGTTGCTGAGATTGCTTTAACTCAGGCACCTTTCACACCTTGTGTTCTGATAGGTCGGTGCAGCTATCTCAGATTAACCATTTCTTAACTTAAAATGTGAATATCATTTGGTTAAAGGAATGATCCAAATCTTATATTCCGGATATGACAGATTGAAAGGGTTTCTCCTTTATTTCTTTACTTGAAAATAACTTTGGTACATATAATTACACAAAAACGGATCTGTCTTTGTCCTCTTACAAAAAGGATTACAGATTAGGCGAAATCCATAGGGCTTCAGTATTTCTTGAAAACCTGCTGGTGTATTCCTTGTTGCCAATATACGGCCTTGCAACGACAGGCTCACCAGTCCTTTACATATTCAATAGACTTTTAAGCCTGTTATTCCAAAGCCATATGTTCTCCATCGTTCACCTTGTACTCGGCATACGTATAAAAATGATGGCCTCAAAACATTCTTCAATGTTCTCTGAAAAACCCGATGTTGCAGCACACTCCATCTAGAAAAGAGTGTTATATTGTTACCATTAACAGGGAGATAAAGTATAAAGTCAGCTATGGTGAAACACAATCTGAGACCAGCTGGAATCAGAGCTTACCGTCATGCTCATTCAGAATAAGCTTATCTTAGCTTATCAAAATTAATCTGCTCCATACATTTTAGGCAATCTTGGTATTAGGAGCGATTAGTTACACATTGGTTAGAATGAATAGATAAGCCTTGACAAAGGAATTGATATAAATGCTATTTTTTTCTTAATTGATCTCAACTAGTGACGCTATACTTTTTTCCCCATTAAATTATTGATTTTTCAGCTTATTCAGGCTGTCAATTGTAAACAAATAAGTAATATATTTCTGTTTTGATCCCACATTAATTGCTCCTAAAACATCAATTTAACTTGCACAGATGAAGAATGAAGTACGCAAGAAGAGATTAAAACAAAAGTGTAGTTCATTGCATAGAAAAATTGATAGATTAGAGGAGAAAGATAACAATCTAGATAGATATAGGTATGTAGGTACGTAGATTGAGTGATTCTTAAAAGGAAGTAAGTTTATTTATGCATACCTACGTAGATAATCAGATTCAAGTAAAAGGATCTAAAGATAGAAACATGGCCAGACTGAGTGAAAACTATACCTAAATGATAAATAGTTTGAGTCTAATTGGCAGATTAATTCTAAACAGATAAATCTCACTGACGTTAGGTAGAAATATTGATACACCATCATAGAGATCAATTGGAAGATAGATAGATAGCTAGATAGATTGTAAATAGATTGATAGGTAGATATTCAAACTCAGATAGTAATTTAATATTAATGAATAAATAAGGTAGATCCATAGACTAATCAATAGACAAATAGACCTATCGATAGATGGAGAGAGAGAATCAGATTGATAGACAGATGTATTCGACAAAAATGTACATAAATAGGCAATTCGATTAACAGATCAATATAAGATTAGAAGTGTTGGATAGATGGATAGACAGATCGTTTGAAGGGTTTAATGAATAAAGCAATCGACAAGTAAATAGATAAATGTAGTGCTAGCTACCTATATATATATATATATATTTTGAAGATAAGGTGGAATAATTGATGAGAGTGCTCAACTGTGGGAGCAATTCATAGATATAGAAGATCATACCTTAAATTCCCTGCATACTACACTTGTGTTTCAAGCGGAGGACAAAGGTGTCGCCTGTCCTCCGCTCTCTTCGGGTATGACTGAGGTGTGTTCGTTTGCGCTTGCCGTTCCGACCTTGTGTTGTTGTTTATTTTCGTTTCCGGACCAATGGTAGTTTTGTAGTAAATGTTTCTTCCGGTGGGGGCACGATGAAAATATTTTCCTTCTTTTGTTGAGGCTTGGTTTTGTGTGTGTGTGTATATATATATATATATATATATATATATATATATATATATATATATATATATATATATATAACTTGAAAGGCTAATTAACAGGCAGATAGGCAACAGTGATTCAATTTCATTTTTTGTACTGTGCAGTAATGGACAAGTAAACAAAAAGATTTGACAAAAGAAAAAAAAGAAAGATTTGGAGAAAAAAGAGCATAAAAATCCTGACTTTATAGTCATGAAAAAGGACGATCATGTTGCCTGAACTAATTTGGACGGATCTATGAAATGCAGAATGATTTTAATGTTAAACTTAAATGTGGTAACATTTGATAAAGGCAACGTCTATTAACGGCCATCCACATCAAAGTTTACCTGCTTCAAACACCAGCGATATTTCTTTTCGCCAAAAGACTTGAAGACTAAGACAATAAAGGTACCTAAGTAATTTTTTTCCAGGTATGTTCAGGTCTTGATTGGCAAAAAAGTACACGCTTGTCGCTAACAATCTGCTATTTTCTTGGATGGCTCTCAGTCAGTTCTACTATCCTGTCTGATATGTAGACCATGAAACTTTAAGTTGAACAGATCACGTAGAATCGGAATTGCCATATTCATATTAAGATCCAGTTACTACTAGGTTATATGCACGTTACGGGGATGCTCTACTATGAATAGATAGTAAGTGATGTTGATTGATTATGAGATATCCAAAAATCAAGAAACTGCTTGGAAAAATGAATCCTGTTTAGGTCACCAAGTTCTTATATCTTCAAAAATAATAAAGCTCCAGTTATAAAACTTGACACAAATTTACCCTCGTTATCCTGGTCCTATGATTATAAATTTTATTAATACAAAACCATTATTTTTTTGGATCGTCTGCTTATATTTCATCGTATTGTTTGGATAAGCGTTTTGATCTGAACGATTATTAGTTGAATCTATAAAGTACAATTTCTAAGAAAAGGTTTAGGAAGAATAATAATTGGCATTTATCATTTCATAATCGCCTTATGTCATGAAGTGATCTAGTCAGAGTGAGTGTTTCAATTCGAAATAGGCCGTTTTAATGTTGAATCTCTATTAATCACGCTTAGCTGGGACGAGAAATATAGGGTTTGTTATAGCTGTGTTTCGGTGCAAATATCTAGATAACCAACCTTCACGAAAAACAATTTTAGGCTGGTTCCTATTGTTTCTTTGTCCTTTATTGGATTCCTTGAAGACGTAGCACAAAGAGGTTACATTTTATTAGACCCTTGTAACTGGCAGTTTCAGGATTTGCTTTAAACAAAACGTACTTTTTAAATACAATCTTTGTGACAGAGTATTCCGACATTTCCGAAGAGCTTAGTGCATTATTTAAGGAATGCAATATAGAACAATTATGACATTAAGACTTTATTCTAAAAAGACAATGTTCTCATCAATTTTCTCAGATAGACACTAAATTTAGAGACACGTTCAATAGATTTCAAAGGCATATTTTATTTTTAGAAAAATATTCTACAACCACGTTTTTTTTTTGTTTTTTTTTTTGTAAAATGAGAATATTAAAAACAAAAATTCTGACAGAGTTCGTTATTAAGAAGGTTAAAGACTTAAAAACACTTTCGAGCATTTGGCATTTTATAACTTCTAAATATCCCGTTTGAATAGTATTTTAGATGATTCAATTCTATTGTTTTTGGACATTTTCCTTTCGACAGTAAATTATACCAATGAAGGATAACTTCAGTTTTACATCATCTCAACTTATTGATTTCTCTCCTTTCTGCATATAAGCACTCTTTATGTTTAATTTTCTATTATCAAATCATTAATCTGTCTTTCTAGACTATAAAACAAATAGAAGTGAAGGAAAAAATATTTCTGGCGACTTCGAGAAGGTATTATTAAATACAAACAGTTAGGAATTTCTTTGCCTAATATATGAGATAATAATGGTCTTAGAAGGTTAAATTGTATCAGGGGGCGATGTTCTTATTTCCGAAGAGCTTGTTGTAATATGTTTTCTAGATAAAGCAACACAGCCCTTCTCAATAAATGTGAATGGTAGAAAAAGAATCAAGATACAGTGGTTTTAATATTCATCTATTGCCAAACTCTGGCTGCTGTTGGACTATTTATGAAAATAACTTGGATTTTAATGGATGATAAAGCCTGAAATGTAACAAATATTTAACTTAAAGTTTTAAATTTAATTACTTCAACTCAAATGAAATTATGATTGAAAATCAATTTCAGATTCATGTCAAAAGTCGAGTAAACTTTATGATCTGAAATTAAATTTTATTCATACTTTTTTTTTATCATGAACTTATTAATGTAATTTTAATATAAATAAGTCAAAAAGCGCTACACATCTTGTTTCACCTTTATTCAGACTATTATCAATCTTGGAATAGGCTTCTTTAGTCATACCAGTAGGTATATAGAGCTTAGAATAAGCTAAGGACTGTAAACTCAGGAAGATTTTATTTTTTTTTGCTTTGTTACTGTAGTACCTACTTTATATGAAAACAGTTGATTAAAAAAAAAAAAAACAACCAACATACCAACAAACGAAAGATGTCTCCCCCATATAATTATTAATTACATCTTAGGGCACAATTATTTTTGTTTGTCATAAATGATGTGGAATTATGCATGAGCAATGTAAAACAAATTATTTGGCAATCAGAGCCAAGTGAAATTTCACACCGAAGGTTTCTTCATCCGGTAAGTGTAGACCAGATCTACGTGGGCGGCTGTAGTTTATATCGAGCTATAAGATTTAAGATTGATAACCTTTATCAACACCAAGTAAGCAACATTTTAAAGTGGAGTTTAAAGAGTAATAAAGAGCATGAGCATCAATTTAGACAGATGGTGAAATCGCAACTTTGTTTTCGTTTTTTCAATGAACACTTTATTTCAATGCATAATTTGTTTTGTCTGGATTCAACAAGAAATACCACAACAAGGAAAAAAAAACAAATTATAATCCAAAGCGATATGTACTGTTCTCATCAATATACAATGTTTCATGAAAGGAAAAAACCCTCTCCATTTCTCATACAGTGTTTTGGTTAATAGTATAGTCACCAGATATTTAGGATAAATAATGTAAAGCCGCCCCAAAATTTAAAGATATCTTAAAAAATTAAACTTTTAAGTCAAGCATCGTTGGACGCATCTATAACTTCATTAGCTTACTTTTAACGATGTAGCTTTATCAAGGTGGCTATTGATAGGTTCAGAAAACTGGAAGCAAACCGATTTGAATTTTTCATTTTCATTTCTCCACAGCAAAAGATGACAACAAAAGTCCACCTAACCATGGATTCTTTCAATGACACAAGCCTTACTCCGGTTATAAGACCTCTTGTGAGCTTAGCTTTGATGGACATTTTTTTAATAGCCACCATTTTTGGCTTCACCCTCCCTTTTCTTTGTTGGGAGTCTTCACCAACATCGCAAACATTATCGTTTACTGTCAAATTGGTCTTTCGGAAAGCTCCAATGTCAACTTTTTCACTCTCTTAGTGTTTGATTTCTTCGTGTCTCTGACTTCATTTGTATCAAGACTGCTTTATAGCCCTTTCCTAAGAGATCTAAGCACAGGCCCATTGACCACGTATATGGCCCATTGTCTCAGCCATGCATGGATTGTTGTTACTTGCGGCTCTGCTATGATGACAGCACTGATCTCAACTGAGAGATGTGTCTGTGTAGTCTTTCCCTTAAAGGTAAGAAGTTTGATTGTGTGAAAGTTTAGCCATGGTAAGAACAATAGTGATAGGTGGGTATCTACTTGTAAGATGTCCCGTATCATGCAGTCTCAACTCATTTGCTAATGATTTGACTTGGAGCTCATTTAAGGCTCACATTGCCTATTAAATATTGCTTGGTTTTGTTTTCATTCGTGGGTTAATATTTATAGGCAATCTTTCAATTAACTCCACTTTTCGTCTTTTTGAAAAGTAATTTTCCTTGGTTAAAGAGAGAGTATTTAATATTTCAATCCACATCATTTCTTTTTTCGGCTATTAAGTGCACTTAATCTATACTGTGACTGCTTTTTTTTCTTACTGCCTTCATCTGCTGGAAATAAACATTCTTTACACTCCTGAAGTCTGAAATTTAAATTTCGATTGATACCGTGATATAATGCGTCAAGCATCTGATCTGGGCATGAGGAACCCTGACTGTTTGACACATTTCCTGTTCAGGTTTCTCTTTACATCCACTCCATCAGCCCTTAACAGCCTTTCCAAAAAATGTTGGGAGAACAGATGCTATCAGATTCAAGAATTAAAAAAAAACCAGCAAAAAACGATTCATTTTAGATGTGTAACTTTTTATCTCTATAAAAGAGTTGGACTAGACGTGGCCATAATGACTTTACTAAAACAAAGAAGAAGATGACAATATAGAAAGACTTCAGGAGGAATAATATTTTCCCTTTCTAAGCTTTTTAAACGTCATACAGAATGCATTTTGTTATGAAATCCTTTAAACAAAAATGTAAAACAACATCACCTTTACATTTTCTTAAGTTAAATTAAAACGAATATCAAATTCAAAATTAGCAAAATAGGTTTAGTTCTAGTAAAACTGAACAGAATTGATACATATACACACACACACATATATATATATATATATATATATATATATATATATATATATATATATATACAGAATGAAATCCAATGCTTATATGTAAATCCACATTATAAAGGGCTTCATAATGGAATAATTGAAACGATAATAGAGATATAGAAGCTTAGATGTAGAGGGTTCCATAATAGAACGAAATGCCTTTTCAATAGCCTAGATATTTGGGTTTAAGATGAAATATAATGATTTAATGACACTCTGCGTATTTGGCCTTTTTATAAAATAAGAAGGATAGTACAAAAAATTACTTCAAACATCTGGATATTTTAACTGTATTCCTAGATAGCTAATGCTGGCCCCCAGGAGTCCAAATTAAGTTTTGTTACGGGACGCACTCGTTACGTTAAGCTGCAACTTTTTATAGAGATGTCAGTATTCGCATCGTTTGAAAACTTTCCTTTATGGTTTAGTTTGTTTTGCTGTTTTATACCGTCCGTCAACAATTTGTTGATCTCAGGCCTATATGCAAACCGAAAAATAAGTCCGCATTGCGGCAGGACGAAACTGAAAAGATGAGGCCCTAAGCTCAGCCAGCCGTGGTCCTACGTTCCTTTACACTAAAACTTCTGTCTAGTCGTCGAGACTAAGCTATCAGTAAAAAAAACCTGATCATTGCACCTCGCGAAACATTCGCTTCTCTTAGATAAAGTTTGTCCATCTAGTGGCAAAATGCTTGAGAGTCTACAGAGCTCAAGTCAGCGTTTAAGAAATCTTAAAATCCTCTTGTTTTTTTCTTTCCTATTTTTAAAATTTCTTGCTTTTCATTTCTTTTTGCTGTCTGTCAAGGTGAAGACTTTGTTGACGCGACAAAGGAGCTTGTTTCTGACGCTGGCAGTGGTCGCATATCACGTGATCTTCACCATTGTCCTTTATTCGGACACGGGTCCACCATACGACACTCATCTCCAGAAGCTGTCCTTCTACTACTTCTCCTTATACGTCATTCCCTCGACTTCATGTTTCTTCATCGTCGTCCTAACTACGATTTTCTTGGTGGTGAAGCTTCGAACCAATCAAAAATGGCGGAGAGTAACCATCTCGCAAAAGGAAAAAAGCAATGAGAGAGACAATAAGCTCGTCAAAACAATTATTGCTATCTGTACGCTTTTTATTATTTGTTCATTTCCGAACGTTTCAATTTTCATTACTCAAACCATATACCCTCGTTTTCGCTTCGGAGATCCATATTTAGGAACATTGATTGAAGTTATGTTTGGTTTTAGTGGAATTTTCCTAGCGATCTCTTCGTCGGTAAATATCTTCTTCTACTACAGGATGAGTTCAAGGTTCAAGAAAGCATTTTGTGCCTGGTTTCCGTGTATTAAAAAAGAAAAGCCAGAAGGCAGGGATGCTTAGACTGTGCGGCTGCACTTACAGTGTGAATAAGTTCTATTCTCCTTAAGGTTACGAGTCTTAATTTGCTTATCACATGAGGTAGCCCTCCTGTCTCTTTGTTTAAGGTTAGGCACGGACAGAGCAACTTTAATTGGCAACTTTTCAGCCCAATAGTAAATAATGAAATAGATAACTCGAGTTTTCAGCAACTGGAAAGTTTGTACTTTGTCACACCTTTCTGGCAATGCAGCTGTTGCTCAAATCTTATGTTACATGCAGATCTGACACACAGCACCCACAGAAAAATAAACTGTCTCAAGGCAAGACATGGCACCTCCACCCCTTATATTTGTTTTTCACTGGGCACATTTGACTGGAAAATTGTACACGTAACACATTGTTTCACTTCTGCAAGAAAAGTAAAATGGTTAGAGATCCAAGTTGAATCACACATTCTTTTCTGTCGGACGACTAAAAGTTGCTCTGTACTCGCTTCGCCTTAGACGTCACAATTCAACAAACCAATCTCAAACTTCTTTATGGGCAAGCCTTGAAAACACAGCTCAAGATGGACCGGGGTTTAACTACAGCCAAACTGTAATATGTGGATTATTTTGAGTGACTCATTAATAAAGGCTATCTTCATAGGCAAACTGATGTATTATTGGTGTCGAAGGTTTGGATGGTTTTGTATTTTATTTTGTATTTTTATACTGCGAGTGTTTTTTTCACAGCTTATTTAGATGAGAGTACGATTTGGATGCTATGATCTGCTGGAGATGTCAATATTTTTCGTATCACGAAAATTACGAAATTTATATCAATAAAATAAAAATTCGACATCTCTACCAAATGATAAAACAAACGATGAAACAAGATGATAAATATACATCTTTTAATACTATCGATAACGAGAGTAGTACAGTAATTTTGCAAATTAAAAGATAGACAAACACAAAATTTACAAGCATAAATAGCAAAATGATTGATTAATCGTTTAACCCCCCCCCCCCCCCCCCATCAAAATGCATAATTCATCAGTAACAAATTTGTCATTAAAAATTGAGTAATAAGCAAAACTTTAAGACTTAAAGACTTTTGAAAAATCTACCGTTTGTGCCAATATATTAATAAAGAATGCCTAGTCTGATCATGCCAGTCTTACTTTAATGTCTAATAAATCATGTGTAACCTAAACCTGTGACAACAGTATTAGGTGAGCAGGCTATCAACTAACATCAAACTGTAGGACGTCAGGACTAGGGGTTAAGGTGTTCGCCCTGATACCCACACGGTCGTTCAACTGCGATATCTCAGTGAGTGGATTTAGGGTCTCATGATTTCAGGTCCGTCCTGCTCGGCGGCGGCTTATTTACTACGCATGAAGAGCGTGCGGTGTGTTTTAAAATCAGGTTATATCAAACAATCTAAACGTAGGCTACACATAATCAAGTTGTACAGCACAGAAAAAGGTCGAGGAGCCCCATGTGGATGGCCACAGGAAGACGATCCCAGAATCAAGAGAGATAGATAAAAAAGTAGATAGAAAAACAGATAGAGAAAGAAAGAAAAAAAAAGAAATAGAGAAAGAGAGAGATAGATAGATAGATAGATAGATAGATAGATAGATAGAGAGAGAGAGAGAGAGAGAGAGAGAGAGAGAGAGAGAGAGAGAGAGAGAGAGAGAGAGAGAGAGAGAGAGAGGGAGAGATGATGAAGATGGTCATTATGATTATGAGGATGATGATCATGATGATGATGATGAGGTTAATGTTTATGACGATGATAATGATGATTATGAGGATGATGATAATGATGATGATGATGATGATGTTGATGTTGATGACGATGATGATGATGATGGTCATTATGATGATGATGATGATGTTGATGATGATAGTGAGGATCAAGAATCAGATAGTGCTACAAGTCTTATGTTTAATCCAATACAGTTCGGTGATTGCCTTAAATTAAGTAGTATAGTTACATTCACCGCTATCTAAGTGGTGATTGGAGGTGCCTTTCCCCATACACACCACTAGATTTACTTCTGCTATTATTGAAATGTAGAATGCTAAACGCAACATCTTACTAATTGACCACTCATACTATAAACAAGACCAATGTTTTAATTTTAATCCATGAACTTTTGCGATTTTTAGGCCATCCAGCCGCTATTTTGCCCAACCTTCACCAGACTACGGACAGATTTTTTATTCGATCAACACCCCCATAGTTACCCAAACAGTAGTTACGGTAACTATGGCCATTTTATGACATATCCATTGATCCGCAGTTTGGCTTGTCTTGTAGTCGAGAATTTAATTATATTTATGAGTTGTAGCATATGGTACAGTATAAAAAATCAATACGAGTATACTAGTGCTATCCTTTTGACAAAATTTTTATCGAATAAAAAGTCTGGTTGAGAACTGTATTGAAATAACTTAAAGTCAAACTCGAGATTTTTCAGCAGTTTTGCCTAAGTGATTGGTTGTACTGTTTTAAACACCATAGCTAAAACTTCCCTCTTCTGTCTCTTCAGTCTGGCTTTATCTGCTCGAAGATAGGTGCGATAAGCTGTGGCAATAAACTCTTTGGCCTTTATAAAATTGCTCCGAGACTCTGTAAATGGAAACTTTTCTTCCAGTGGAATTATTGCCCTTGATTGCAACTTCCGCCACACTCTTTTCAGGGCCGAAGACCAAGGCATGCATTTGCTCACTCAATGACGCCACAGAAAGGGGCTTTCCACTGAATCAATGATAGCGTCTTTGACAACATCCTTTTTCCAATCAGCCAACTGATCTTTAGTGACACCAATATCCAGACGTCGTAAAATATTGTACAGATCTGTGCTAAGAGTCTCGATCTTCCCGACCAGTGTATAATTAAGACGACAAATTTTACAATGTTAATTGGCTGGGATGAAGTGGGCATCTCTATATTGGCGGGCTCTTGGGCTTGTGTTAACATCCACAACGTAATGCACAAAGTTATTGAACGTTGAATTATGACCCCAAATTTTCTCAATAGGTGTCGCCTGGTGCCTGTACCGGGATACAATATAGTTTCCTACCTTATTCCAAAATATGGATTCGGCGCAAACAGTTTGTCCATATACCCGGATAACAATCTTGAGAACGGCTCTCTCACAATAAGAAAAGATGTCGCATTTGACAAGAACTTTTGAGCTCGAGACCCTTTAAGGGGCGACAACTCGTTAATATTATGTGTCTTGGCTTGCAGGGCTTACCCAATCGGAATTCTGTAAGAATTTTTTACTTCACCGAACAGTCGAAGCGAGTAAAAAAAGACGTGTAAAAAAAGTCGAGCTGATTTTGAAAATCGGGCAAAACATGAACTTCCTCTCTTTGTCGATGATGATATCCTTAAAGTTTTCGTTTTGTCTAGGAAGACCTTTCAGATGTCCTGGTCTCCCTTGACAAAAATGGCGGACGTGGTTGGCTCGTTGAACGACCTCTAACTCAGCTTTCTGTTGATTCACTATTTGTTCCGATAGGGATAGGTGGTAGGTTTGGTCAAACTCTGCTTTCGGATGATGGGGTCTTTCATTCTGAAGCTCAAAGTTTGCAATTTCCTGTATGGAGTTTGAACATTAAGTGAGAAAACGAATTAATGCTGAATAATTTATACATTAGACAGACGAAAAGATTAAAAAACAAACAACATAGTAAAGTAGAAATGGGAAAACAGCATTCATTCTCTCTTTTAATTTTTAAAAAGGTGGTAATAAATTGAAGACGACTTAAACGCCATAGATGCTATCGAGAGCTTATTTATCACACTCTCGATATTTTAATGTTGTCATTAAACGTTTCTCAGTAAAAACTGACAAAAAAATTACCAGCATACGTATTTTAGCGGGTTTCCTCCAAACTATGTTCTGTTAACAAAAGGAAAAGAAGTTAAAACATATATATATGTGTGTATGTGTAGATAGATAAACATTACGATAGATACTTAATTAGATAGACAGAAAGGTAGACAAATAGATACATGCATACACGAGTACGTATGTAAGTAAGTCATACATAGACATAAGTGGAGGCAACTAGTTGATGCGATTTGTTTGAATCATAATAAAGTTTTTATACGCACTTTATCTTTCGAGTTTATGAAAACTACCATAAGAAATAAATATAGTATATATCAAATAACATAACAAAAAGAGCTGGAAAAGGTAGAGTAAAATTTCTTGCTTTATCCTCTGAATATATACACCTTATAATTGGTCTCATTTGTTGAAATTCCATGAAACAAAAAAATAAAAAAATAAAATAAAATAAGATCAATAGGTTTACATTAACGGAAGGTACCCAAAATAATTTTGGCAAAAGTTTTTGTGCGTTTTTAAGTATCATTTTCTGCACTCTTCTGCTTCAAAATTTCTTACCAGTCTGTGGAAGGAATCTTAAAACAATGAACACAAGGGTGGCTGTAAACAATCCACTGAGATATGCCCGCCAAAGTCGGCCAAAGTAAGGTTTTGGAAACATGGGTGCTATGGAAATGGTAATTAGTAAAATTAGTTCTGCAACTGATAGTAAAAGTAGCAATAGCAGCAGCAGCAGAAAAAGTAGTAGTAGCAGCAGCAGCAGCAGCAGCAGTAGTAGTAGTAGTAGTAGTAGTAGTAGTAGTAGTAGTAGTAGTAGTAGTAGTAGTAGTAGTAGTAGTAGTAGTAGTAGTAGTAGTAGTAGTAGTAGTAGTAGTAGTAGTAGTAGTAGTAGTAGTAGTAGTAGTAGTAGTAGTAGTAGTAGTAGTAGTAGTAGTAGTAGTAGTAGTAGTAGTAGTAGTAGTAGTAGTAGTAGTAGTAGCAATAGTAGTAGTATCAAATTTAGATCTAGAGGAGGCAAACCACTGGGGCAACACACTTTGGCACCCATCACCTTGTCGAACTATTTATAAATCGATGGTTCTAATCCCACCAGTTCAAGCATTTTCGGTCATTTTCACTTAAAGTCTTATCCTAACCACTGCTGAGCACTACCTACAATTCTAGCTCTTATAATTCTTACAAAGTAGTAGTAGTAGTAGTAGTAGTAGTAGTAGTAGTAGTAGTAGTAGTAGTAGTAGTAGTAGTAGTAGTAGTAGTAGTAGTAGTAGTAGTAGTAGTAGTAGTAGTAGTAGTAGTAGTAGTAGTAGTAGTAGTAATAGTAGTAGTAGTAGTAGTAGTAGTAGTAGTAGTAGTAGTAGTAGTAGTAGTATTAGTAGTAGTAGTAGTAGTAGTAGTAGTAGTAGTAGTAGTAGTAGTAGTAGTAGTAGTAGTAGTAGTAGTAGTAGTAGTAGTAGTAGTAGTAGTAGTAGTAGTAGTAGTAGTAGTAGTAGTAGTAGTAGTAGTAGTAGTAGTAGTAGTAGTTGTAGTGGTATTGGTAGTAGCAGTAGCAGTAGTAGAAGTAGTAGTAGTAGTAGTAGTAGTAGTAGTAGTAGTAGTAGTAGTAGTAGTAGTAGTAGTAGTAGTAGTAGTAGTAGTAGTAGTAGTAGTAGTAGTAGTAGTAGTAACATTAGTAATAGTGGAGGTGGTGGTGGCGGCGGCGGCGGCGGCAGCAGCAGCAGCAGTAGTAGTAGTAGTAGTAGTAGTAGTAGTAGTAGTAGTAGTAGTAGTAGTAGTAGTAACATTAGTAATAGTGGAGGTGGTAATAAGTTAAAATTCAATATAGTGGTGGAGAATTGTGTATAGTTGCGAAGCCCAGTTAAAAAAAATTATAAGTAGATATAGCGCAGCTCCAAAATTTACAAAACAGTACAAAGCACGAAATCTTTAAGCTTCATGCGTTCATCAGACAAAAAAAAAAAGAAAAAAAAACGGGAACAAGAAACATCAAAAGGATATCCCATATTCCATGCAGGTGATAAATAAAACCCAAAAAATGGTAAATCTAAAACATGAATATATATGCACACACACACATTTGAAAAAACCACCAATGAATCATGTGAAAGCATATACAGAAAAACATGGTAAACAACACTCCCTCATTCGTACAAAAGTACCAAATACATAAATAAAAATCCCTCTACTTTACGTGCAGGATTATTGGCAGATTTTTCAATATGTCACCTGTTTCATTGAAGAATTACTCAACACAAGCCTCTGATTACATTTTTCGAAAGTTTTTAAATCTATAAGTAAGAGGTAGCTCTCTCATTTTCCTGCTGATTGCGATTATTACAGCAACGTTGCAAAGAGGATATAATACAATGAATATCGTTAAAATATTTTAGTAGTAACACCACAATTTCTCGCTTGGAAACTACAGCAGAAGAATTAACTTTATCTTAGGTTTCATAGGAAATTTCGTGACAAAGAAATACTAATATACTTACACCAAAATGTACAAATCAACAGTACCCTCCTAAACGTCTTTAAAACAACACTTTATTCCTTTAGCAACATAGATTCATCTTAATCTTTATTTTATAGTATAGTAGAATCATGTTTATTTTAGGTCAAGTTCAAACCAAGACTTTTGCCCAAATTGTAAAGGCAATGCAAGAGCATAAAAGAATAAAATGCTTTCATCTATTTCATGTAAAAAAGTTACATACAATGATCTCAGAAGAAAGTCATGAGTCCAACACTTCGTATCTAAACTCACCGCAAGATAACACAAGAGACAGATCGGACATATAACAAGACTATTGAGATTGAATAGATGAGCACAGAGAGCAATTTATTAACAGCTGCCAAGCTGCACTATGTTTTTATGCAGTCAGCAAGCGGAGACGGCCAGGTGATGTTATGAGAGGAACAAGAAAAAAGACAGAAAGTTAAAGGTAAAAATTTCGAGACAGCCGTGGAGCTCAATAATATAAATAATGTAGCAACGTCGCACGTAGTGAATGGACAAAAATCGTAATATGGAAATATTGAAAAGTGGGAGTCAACTCACGACAGGCAAAGATAGGGTTAAAGTTATTATTCTAATTCAAAGGGAACTTTATTATAAATAAGTCTAATAAATTTTCAGCAGCTTTTGAATATCGATTACTAATCTATTCTACATGTAAAATTAAAATTTATAAGATCG
This sequence comes from Elysia crispata, assembly GCA_033675545.1. Lineage (NCBI taxonomy): Eukaryota > Metazoa > Mollusca > Gastropoda > Plakobranchidae > Elysia > Elysia crispata. The sequence goes on along the minus strand of JAWDGP010000120.1, from coordinate 21,689 downwards.
TTTCACACTTGAAAGATATATATTATGTCAGAAGTATAGTAAGGATAGATCGATGGTCGTTCTGACCATTTTTATTTTCGATACAAAGAGTGATTCTGTATTGTTGAATAACATTAAAATTACACACACTTGCAGGAACAACAAATTTTTAATTCGTTATATTTTAGTGACAAAGAAACAAACACAGCATAAATATATTCGATAGTTACATCTTCACATGTAGAGAATATTAATTTTCATTCATATTAATTTTCGATTTGAAGTCTAACACTACAGACTTCAGATAATCTTCTTTGTCTTGAAATAAGTTCCAAACCTGGCACGATTTCTTGATATACAAAACCATCTTGCTTGATCACCCAGTCCTAGACACGTCTAAGGCAATCGGGCCAGGCGTGCTGCTATTATTTTTTCGTACATCACAAAATTTAGAAAACCCCTCACAAAACACATCTAACCCTGTGGCTTAATAAATTATTAATGATGTCGAATCGCAAAAAACACACCTTCCTCAGGGTTTCAGTTCATAAATTTTAGAATTCTAGATCCAAATCTAGACATAGGAACTCCATAACTATTTGTAAAAAGCGTTAAAGTTTATTTATTGGCTCTATGAACAAGACTGAAATTTTATATATGCAGGTAAGTCGCAAATCGAGATCTTGTGAACTCCTCTCTCTCTCTCTCTCTCTCTCTCTCTCTCTCTTTATCTCTCTCTCTCTTTCTCTCTCTATGTCTTTTTGCCTGTCTGTCTGTCTGTCTGTCTGTCTGTATCTCTTTCTCTGTTTATCTCTCTATCACTCTTTGTTTCAGTTTTCTTCTCTCCTTCTCACTAAAAGTTTCTTTCTTTCTTGTCACACTCTGATTTTTCTTCAAATCCCATTTTTTAAATTTCCATTTTACACTTCAATTATCTGACTCGCTAGTCTCTCTCTCCCTGTCTACCTGTTATAATCTTTTCTCTATCCGCCATGTCATCTAACTGCATCACTGTTTTCCCTCTTTTCTCTGTCTCTGTCTCTGTCTCTCTGTCTCTCTCTCTCTGTCTCTCTTTCTCTCTCTCTCTCTCTCTCTCTCTCCCCCTCCCCCCATTTCTTAAAGAGAAAAGATATACAGCACAACCTGCCACTCCCCATACAATTATTTTCTTAATAGTCTATTAGAACAAATTGAATCATGACGTGACACAATTCAAACACATTTCTCAAAAGCTCATTACATCATTTTGATCAAAATCAATAACTGCAGTGTTACGAATTCTCTTCATGTTGGCGTGAACTGATTTATATTGCGTTTGGCGTGTGACAGACACGCGCTCAGAGACACACAGATCTAAGTGCATTGCTTTTCTTAAAAAGTTAGATCTCTTGTCTTTCCCAGTCCGCAAAATAAAGACATCCACAGAATGAAAAATGATAAAACTTGTTTTACATCTTGTCTCTGTACTCAGCCTTTTACTTAGGCTAAGCATGACACTTACATCACATTGGATGATTAGGCAATAGGAAAAAAATCCATAAAGTATTTGATAATTAGAAAAAACGTAAAGAAATAAAGAAATAAAACGAGCAATATTGAAGATGTAATTAAAAAAAAATATTATTATCTTACACAGCAAAATATCTCGATCTGTCTCTTTCTTTGTCTGTCTGCCTGCCTCTTAGTCAGCCTGTTTATTTGGCTATCTATCTCTCTTTATCTTCAAGTTTTGCTATATTTGTTAATATGTCTGTCAAGCTTCATCTAGCTTTTCAATAACAAATCTTAATTGACTTTTTCACCCTTTTTACTGGGCGCTTTTTCAGGTCCTTTTTTCATTCTTGGGAGGTGGAGAAGTGGAAAATTTAACAGAAAGGTGGATTATAGGATAATCTGAAGTGTTTTGTCTCTAATTCAAGTCCTCACACTTTTTAACAAATCGCTATGGAGAGGGTATATCGCAATGAGGAAATGAGCTGCTCACTCATGAGCAATACCGCTCGAGATATGTCTACCATGATTCCGACAGTATCAGCTTTTATGTCGTATGGGCAATTTATGACTTTTCGGCTGTCTGTTTCTCCACTAACAATCTCCATCTGCACCTTTGGGATATTTAGCAATATCATAAATATTCTCGTATTCTACAAGATGGGACTCTCTTCATCAGTTTCTTTTGTCTAGCTTTTGCAGATGCACGTAATTTCATGACGACATCCAACTGCCCATAGCAATGCGAGACGTCACTCTGCTTACTTCCTATGCATGCTACTTCTTCTCTGCAATTAGCTTCTGGATTACAACAATTATCAGCATGAAGAGATCCTGCTGTATTCTTTATCCAATGAAGGTAAGTTTCTAAAAGCTCTCATAACGTAGAGATTTAAGATCTATATTACAGAAGGTAACTTTGATATCTTTCTACGCTATCTTCTCGAAATACTCTTATTGTACAGTAATCAAGTTTACTTAACTTCGAGCTGTCAATGTTAGTCTCAAATGTGGTAGATGAAAACTTTTTTTTTTTTTACAAACAATAGAATTAGAGTTTACCAGCTACCGGTATTGATAATTAGTTGCATTCTGTTGCAACAAACCTGTTTCTCAATGAAGCTATCTTAGTATTTTGAAATTCTGTCAGCCAATCTGAGGGCAGGACCAATTATGGAGCTCCTCGGTAACCCGTGGGTCAATGAGCAGGTAAGCTATTGATAGTCTGATGAGCAGCACTGGAGACAGTGACATTCTCACTCTTCGGAATCACAATATGACACAAGCGTTGTCTTGGTTGGTAGGTGTAGAGTTGGGAGGACCTTGCCAACGATTTTACATTGATATTTTAAATAAACTTTAAAAAGGTATTTCATAAAGAATAGATTTTAAAGCATGAGCTGCTGCAGTGAGATTTATGGTACATAGAAGCGGATCAAGATTTTGCAAAATTAACAGCAAGACAGGTCGCCATTCAAATAACGAACGGAATGAAGACCTCGCATCCAAGCCCAAAACAATGAAAATTTATATATACACTTTTTCACAGGAACAACAACATCAACAATATTGCGTTCAAAGAAAAAAAAAGTCGACCTCTTGATTGAATCCCTCGCATTATGTAAATCAAAAGGATGAGCTGTTCACCGGGCAATAGTGTTCCTTGACCTTTTCGGTTAATTTTCACCAAATAAAATTAATCAGTTTACACCCAAAACATTGAATATGTCATAGCTTTTAAGTAAAATATTCAAACTCAATAGTTTTTAGTCTTCAATATTAGTTGTGTACATTTAAACATGTTATTCGCGTTCTAAACGAATTGAACATAATTATAATAATGTAAACCCATAGCTTTGCAATAGAGTATCACACCTAGAAAAAACGAGTTTTACTTTGAACCTATTTATGAATCTACAACTAGACTCTTTGTATAACCAAATAAGGATGACCCTCATTGTTATACCTGAAATCTTTTTTAAACTCAAGTTGATGCAAACCCATAATTCGTTCCCTTCGGTTTATAAATTTGTATTTTGAAATGTTTTTTTTTTAATTTTTAAATAAAATTAACACTCAACAGTGTAGGTGTAGAAGCTTTGAAATAAAAAAAAATAACTTCAAAAATATTAATTTTGACCTGATAGGAATCTATGAGCATGCAAAAACTCTTTTTGGCGACATTTGTGATAAAAATGAGTTAATTCTTAATTTTCTGTACCCTATAATGCTGCTTAATGAACAGCTGGAAATAAAATAAAAACCTTTTACGTTATCATAATGTTTGCTTTACTTGAAAGGAAATATCTACTAATGTATGAATTTATTCGAGTCTGTTGCTAAAGTATATTCCTACATTGATTTTAGTGTTTAGGCACTAGTCGAAAGGTTACTTTGTGACAGAATGCGTAAGGTACATTGAGATGGATTCAGAGACCACGGGTTCGAATCTGCATGCAACTGTTTTTCTTTTTTTAACTTCTGAATCGTAAATAGTTTTTTCAAGCGAGAAACAATAAGTATTTTTTTCTTCATATACTCTTCTTTTTTCAAATAAGTTTTTAAAGTCATATTTTTTTTTATATAAATATCAGCGAGTGCAGTGCAGATTGGCGTTCGTGACAACATACCACTATGTTTCTCTGCCCTCATGTTTCACAATCATCTTTTTAGACCGCCTAAGATTATTTTTTTTATCTCTATCTACCTCTGGATCATTTTCGGTTCATGGGTTTAGTCGGAAGAATGTGTTGGTTCAAACTTGTGTCCGCGAATTACGTGTTCAAGTCAAAATTTGGGTTATCTCAATCATTATTTTCTTCCATTGTCTCTCTCTCTCTCTCTCTCTCTCTCTCTCTCTCTCTCCCTTTCTCTCTCGTTTTTTCTATTCCTCTCACTTTCTCTCCCTCCCTCCCCTCTCTCTCTCTCTCTCTCTCTCTCTCTCTCTCTTTCTTTCACTCTCTTTCTTTCTTTCTTTTTTTCTCGCTCAATGATTCTTCTTTCTTTGAAAATATTACTGAATGTTTTCTTCCACCATTCAATTTTATATCTATCTCTATATCATACACACACTAATGTTTACGCCCTGTCTATGGCTATCTTTGGCCCTCCACCTTTCTCAAAGTTACCATTATTCTGCTGAATTTTCTTTTTTTCTATGCTTGTCTACCCGTTGCACATGTGGGTCCCTTTTGATCTTTTTTTCTCATTTAATCAATACTTTTAAAATTATCAACAAATCTTTTATCCCAAGAAAAATTAGTTGGCACCGCAGATTGATGAAATGTAATGAAAGTTGCCTTTAATTCATGACAAATGCGCATGAATACAATGTTTTAATTGGTCACTTAAATTTGCACACACATGAAATGTCTTCTAGGAGATTTGAAACAGTCAGTAATAACAGGATTTCCATTTTAGCTTTCGGTTAAAATAACTGTTAAAGTCTGCAAGAGAATTTTATTGCAACAACAGAAACGAGCACATCTGTTGCTGAAACACAGTTCTAGCTCTTCTCCTGTGAGATGTATCACTTGTACAGAATCTGTTGCACTTGTGCCTTCCCCTAGGCTCATTACACAATTTTCTTATGAAAAGCAGCGTTTGATGCATTGAAATAAATTCAATATTTATCGAACTCTAAAGACTTCACTATTTCTATTCATTTGGATAACTAAAGAAAGCGATACTATATATCATTGCCTGTGTATCATCAAGCGATAACTCCCCTCACATTTTCTTTCTCTGAACACACACACATATATATATATATATATATATATATATATATATATATATATATATATATATATATATATATTCTCTCAAATGCATTATATTCCTTCGGGGGAGGATGATGTGTATGCCATTATTTGTTTTTGTTTCTTTCCTCTAAAAAAACTTGAAAATTCAAGTTCGCGAATTTAAACATATATATTTGGATTTTTTTGTAAATATTTTTTTTACAGCTACAAGAAAAATCTTTCCTTAAAGATAAATTTAAGGTACTAAATGGATGTGAAAAAAGCCTTTTTCACTAAAAAAAAGTAGCTAGAGTTCTATAAGTAGCTTACTTTTTCGATTTGCATCTTAGTATTTAATAAATTGTGAAACGTTATCACTAAGAATACTTAAGATCTGTCTGTTAGTTGTAGAATGATTTTCGCGTTTTTTTAATAATTATCTTCTTTCTTTTTCTGGATGTTTTGAAAGATTGGGGTAGTCGTTAACATCAGTTTATTTTTCGGCACTTTATTTTTTTTCTTATAAGAAACTAAGAACTTATTTACTCAAGAAATCTTCTGACGACCATCACTATCAATTAGACAGATTTATCCGAGGTGGACCAAACGTGCTTAAAATACCCAAACATTAATTTTTAATAAAACATGAACAAAGGCAGCGTTATGGATTCAACCATTCTTCTCTTGTTGATGAAATAAAATTATGACAGTGAGTTCGAGAACGAGGCATCATACTAAGACAGAAGCACACACAGCAGGATAGGTAGCCTGTCATTTATATTCTGATAGGGTTGACCAGCTTTCTCATTACAAGAGACCTAAACAACAAATTATAGCTGTGGCATATCACGATCAATGGTTCTCAGTGGTGGAATTTAAGAATATTAATATCACCCGTTTTAAAGACTTTTATATTTTATTATTGTTTTCACTTTTTGTAGAATTTTTATACCGCTAAAAGGATTAGGTTTAGGACCAGAGTTAAGGTTAAGGTTAGGGCTGTAGTTAGGATTGGGCTTAAGGTTAGGGCAAGAGGGTTAGGAGTAGGACTAGGTAAGGGTTAAGGCGAAGGATACGGTCAGGTTTAGGGTTCTGGCAACGCTTAGCGCTCGATTAAGGTTAGGATTAGGACAAGTGTTAGGGTTAGTATTAGGGCTTGGGTGAGGGTTAGGTTTAGGGTTAAAACTAGGGTTTGGGTTCAGGCTGTGGTTAGGGTAAGGGCTAAATTTAGGGCTAGATTTAGGAATTACGTGAGGCTTACAGTTAGATTTAAGGTAAGGGTTAGAGTGAGGATTACGGTAAGGATTAGGTCTAAGGTTAGGGTTAGCGTTAGGCGAAGGGTTAGGGTTAATGTTAGGTTTAGTATTAGGATTTAGAATAGGGTAAGGGTTAGTGTTATGGTTAGGGTTAGGGCTTTGATTATTGTTAGGGCTATAGGTAGAGCAAGGACAAAGATTAAGGTTAGGGTTAGGGTTAGGGTAAGGGTTAGGTTTAAAATTAGGCTAAGAGTAAGTGTTAGGACTAAAATTAGAGTAGGGATAGATTTGGGGTTAGGGTAAGGTTAAGGTTAGGGCTGGGGTTAGTGTAAAGGCTAGAGGTAGAGTTAGTGTTAAAGTATCAGCTAGAGTTAGGGTTTGAAATAATGTTAGGGTTAGGGCTATCGTTAGATTTAGGATTTGGGTAAAAGTTAGTGATAGGGTTAGGATTAGGACGAGGGCTAAGGTTAAGGCTAATTAGGGTTAGGGTTAGGAGCAAGGCTTGGGTAAAGGTTAGGGTTAAGGTCATAGTTAGAGTTTGGGTTAAGGATACGGCTAGGGTTGTGTTTAGGGTTATGGCTTGGGCTAATATAATTATGAGAGGTAGGGCGAGGGCTAGGACGAGGGCTAGGGTAAGGGTTAAGGTAATGGTAAGGGGCATAGATATATTAAAGGCTAGGATTAGGGCTGGGGTTAGATTAGGGTTAGGAGTAGGAATAAAGTTAAGGTTAGCGTTTGCGCTAAGACTCTGTTAAGCGTTAAGACCAGGGTTGGGGTTAGGGTATCGTTAGAGTAAGGGTTAGGTTTAAGGTCATAGTTAGAGTTTGGGTTAAGGTTAGTGTTAGGGTAAGGGGTACGGCAAGAGTTAGGGTTAGGGCGAGGTCTGGGGTCAGGGTTAGGCTTAAGGTTCGGTTTATGGCTAGGGTAAGTTGAAGGACTATGGCTAAGTTAAGGGTTAGGACTAAGATAAGGGTTGAGGCTAGGATTTGTTTTAGGTTAAGTGCTAAGTTAGGATCAGGTCTAGTGTTATAGTTATAGTTAGATGTAGTGCTAGGGTTAAGATTAGTGTAAGCGTTAGGGCTAATAGTAGCGTATTGCTTAACACTAGAGTTAGTGTAATATTTAGGGCTAGGGTCAGGATAAGGGTTAAAGTTAGGGCTACAGTTAGGGGTAGGTTTAGGTTGAGGATTAGATGCAGGATCATGTCTACAGTTAGGTTTAGGATTAGGGTTGAAGGTAGGTCAAGTGTAAGATTTAGACCTAAGATTAATGTTACGGTTATGGTTAGGGTTTAAGATGAGGTTTAGGTTTAAAGCTAGGTGTGTTGTTGGGGTGAGGGCTAGGATTCGTTTTACGGTTAGGTTTTGCTTTGGGTTTCGGGATATGGTTAGTTTAGGGGTTAGATTTAGGGCTAGAGTTAGGGATAAAGTGAGGATTAGAGGTAGCTTTAAGGCTAGTGACATGGTTAAGTTTCGGGCTAGGGTAAGGGTTAGGGTTAGGCTTAGTGTAAAGGCTAGAATTAGGGTTAAGGCTAGAGTTAGGGTTAGGGTTTGTGATAAGGGCCGGTGTGACGGTCAGAGTTAGGGCTAGGCTTAATGTTAGTGTTAGGGCTTGGGTAAGAGTTAGAGCTAATATTAGGGGTAGGTTTAGGGGTAAGAGTTAGAGGGAGGTTTATGGTTAGGGCTTGTGTTATGGTGAGGCCTAGAGTTAGAGTTAGTGATAGGTTTAAGACTAGAATGAGGGTTAGGACAAAGGTTAAGTTTAGGGTTAAGGCTAGGGCACTAGTGGTAGTGTTAGGTCTAGGGTTAAGAATATATCACAGGCTTAGGGTTAGGGTTATCTTTAGGGCTAAGGTTTGTGTTAAGGTTACAATTATGACTAGGGTTGTGGTTAGGGCTTTGGTTATGATAAGGGTTAAGGATAAGGCGAACCTTTGGGTTAGGGCTAGTTTTAGCTATAGAGTGAAGATTTGGTTAATGGCTAAGTCATTTTTTTTGACTAGGGCAAGGTAAGGATTAAGGTTACTTTTTTGATAGGATAAGCATAAGCGCTAGTGTTAGGTTTAGGGTTAAGGATAGTGCTAGGGTTAAAGTCCGGGCTAGAGTAAGGTTAAGGGGTTATAAATAGGGTTAAGGCTGGGGTAAGGGTAAGGGCTAGAGATAAGGTTAGGGTGAGTCCTGTGATTAGGGTTGAGGTTAGAACTGGGTTTGCGCTAGGGTGACGGTTGGGGTAAAGTTTTAGGTTTAGGTAAGGATAAGGACTTGGATTAGGATTAGGGCTAGGGTTAGGGTCAGGAGTAAGAAGGCTAGTATAATAGTTAAGGAAAGGGTTTGGGTTAGGTATAGATCACGTGTTGGTTAGAATTACGTTTAGAGTAAGGGTTAGCGCCAGGATAAGGGTAGGAGTTAAAGCTTGGATTAGGGTTACTGTTAGCGTTAGGACAATGGCTAGGGCTAGGATAAAGACTAGAGCTAGCCTTGGGGTTAGGATAAAAGTTAGGTTCAGGATTAGGCTAAGAATAAGTGTTAGGACTATTGTTAGGTTAGGGTTTGGTTTAGGATTAGGTGCAGGGTAAGTGTTAGAGTTAGTGTATAGGTTAGGGATAGGATCAGTATAATGGTTTGGCAAGAGTTATGGTTATGAATAGCGTTAAGACAAGGGTTACGGTTAGATTTAGGGTTTGGGTAAGACTTAGAGCTAGGCTTAGGATAACGGCTAGGGTTACGGTTAGAGTTTGGGTTAGGGTAAGGGGTAGTGCAAGAGTTAGGGTGAAGGTTAGTGTTAGGGTTATAGTTATGACTGAGTTAGGATTAGGGTTAGCGTTAGGGCTGGAGTTTGGAATAGGTTTGGGTTAGGTTTAATTTAAGGGTTAGGGCAACGCTTGCGATTAGTGTAAGGGTTGAGGCTATGGGTAATTTTACTCTAAGCACTTGGTTAATGTTACATTTAGGGCTAGGGTTCGTGTAAGAATTAGGGCTAGAGTTGGCGTTAGCGTTAGGTTTAGGATTGGGACTTGGGTTAGGGTCATGACCAACGCTAGCGTTAGAGTTAGGTTGGGACTTGGGTTAGGGTCATGACCAACGCTAGTGTAAGGGTTAGGGATAAGGTTAGGATCAGGTTTAGGGTTAGTGTAATGGTTAGGGCTAGGGTTTGGGTTAGAGCTAGAGTAAGGGTTAGATTTGGGTCTAGGGATAGGGTTACGGTTAAGGTTCATGTAAGACTAGGTTTTGGACTAGGTTAAGTGTTACGGCTAAGATTAGGTTTAGGATTATGGTTAGGGTAATGTTTTCGGCTAGGGTTTGGATTTGGGTTTAACGTGTGTTTGGAATAGGGTTAGGGCTATAAACTTCGCCATCTTTATGATGAAGATAATAAAATTATCAGTTTCATATCCATCAATATCTTCATAAACATCACCATGTTTATAAAAATTACCTTCATTGTCTCTTACCTTATGATTTTCTTCATCTTTACTTTTTTTTTCACTATCCTTTCCATTTTTATCATGTTCATAGCCATCAGTTAGGACTTTCATCTCCTATCCGACAGATTAATCATGATAGTTATATCAAATTAAATTCATTCATTTTTCATTCTATAAAACAATTTTTATTATGTAGTTCGTTACATTATGTACATTTTAACTCACCATAAACTTTTACATTCACATAGACCCTACGTCTCTACTTCCATTATATAGCAAAGAAATAGCTTGAAAACGATCCATGTTGATAAGGTGATATGTAAATTATTACAAACGACCGTGCCATAAATTGCTGCACACATTGAATTTTTACTACCAAAAGAAATATTACAAACACCGATATCTTCACTATTTTTTCAAACAGAAAATAGTGTGTATACTTACGATGGGAAGAAATGTAAGATTGTTGCTGTTCATGTTGATACTGTAACTGCAGTCGTTGTTGCTGCTGTAGTCGTCGTTGGGGATGTTGTTGCCGCCGTTTTTTTGTGCTGATATTGGAATGTTGCTGAGATTGCTTTATCTCAAGCACCTTTCACTCTTTGTGTTCTGATAGATCGATGCAGCTATCTCAAATTAACCATTTCTTAAAATGTGAATATCATTTGGTTAACGAAATGATTCAAACTATATTTTTTCAGGACATTACAGATTGAAAAGATTTCTGCTTTTTATCTTTATTTGAAAACAAATTATGTACACATAATTAAACAGAATCCTATCTGTCTTTGTCCCCTTACAAAAAGGATGAAAGATTTGGTGAAATACTTAATGTCTTTATTATTTATAGTAAACCTACTGTTGACTTCCAAGCTGCCAATATACGGCCTTGCAATGACAGGCTCACCAGTCCTTTATATTTTCAATAGACTTTTAAGCCTGTCATTCCAAAGCCATATGTTCTCCATGATTCACCTTGTACTCAGCATACATGTAAAAATAATGGCCTCAAAAAATTTTTCAATGTTCTCTGAAAAACTCGGTGTTGTATAACACTCGACCTAGAAAAGAGTTATCTTGCTATCATTAATAGAGAGATAAAGTATAATGTCAGCTATGGTGAGACACAATCTGAGACAAGCTGGAACCAGAGCTTAACGTGATGCTTATTCAGAATAAGCTTATCTTGATTTATCAAAATATATCTGCTCCATACATTTTAGGCAATCTTGGTATAAGGAGCGATTAGTTACAAAGCCAATGGTTTAGAGAGAATAGATAAGCCTTGACTAAGGAATTGATGTAAATGAAATTTTTTTCTTAATTGATCTCAAACAGTGACATTATACTTTTTTCTCCCCATTAAATTCTTGATTGTTCAGCTTATTCAGGCTGTCAGTTAAGAAATAAGTAATTTTATTCTGTTTTGATCCCACATTAGATGTTCGTAAAAACATCAATTAATTTGCGCAGATAAAGAATGAAACATGCACGAAGACATTAAGACAAAAATATAGTTCAATAGGTACAGAAACTAATAGATAAGAGGCAAAAAAAAAGGTTAAGAAAAAAATTACAATCTAGATAGATATAGGTTTGTAGGTGATTTTTAAAAGGAAAGAAGCATATTTATGGATACACGCATGCATAAGTACGTAGATAATCAGATTCAAGTAAGTTATAGATTGACTGAAAATTAAGCCCAAATAATAGATAGTTTGAGTCAAATTGTCAGATTAATTCTAAACAGATAAATCTCACTGACATTGGGTAGAAATATCAATGCATCATCATAAAGATCAAGTGGAAGATAGATAGATATCCAGATAGATTTTAAATAGATTGATAGTGAATAAACAAGGAAGATCCATAGACTAACAAATAGACAGATAGACCTATAGATAAATAGATAGATAGATACATATAGAGAGAGATAGATAGATAGACAGTGAGAGAGAGAGGGAGAGAAAGAGAGAGAGAGAGAGAGAGAGAGAGAGAGAGAGAGAAACAGATTGATAGACAGATGTATTCGACAACAATATACATAAATAGACAATGCGAATATATGAACAGAACTATTGGATAGATAGATAGACAGGTCGTTTTGTGTGTTTAGTGAATAATGAAATCGATATTTAAATAGATAAATGTAGAGATAGCTAGCTAGATTAGTAAAATTAAAATTATATAGTTACACACACACATTATATATATATATATATATATATATATATATATATAAATAAGTGACCTAGTCAGAGGGAGTGTTTCAATTCGAAATAAACCCTTTTAACGTTTAATCTCTATTCGTTACGCGTAACTGGGACAAGAAATATCAGGTTTGCTATAGCTGTGTATCCGAGGAAATATCTAGATCACCATCCTTTACGAAAAACAATTTAAGGCTGGTTCCTATTGTTTCTTTGCCCTTTATCGGATTCTTTGAAGACTTAGCACAACGAGGTTACATTTTATTAGTCCCTTGTAACTGCTTTTAACAAAACGTACCTTTTAAATACAATCTTTGGGACAGATTATTCCGGCATTTCGGCAAAGCTTACTGCATTATTTAAGGAATACAATATACAATATATATGACATTAAGACATTATTGTAGAAAGACATTTTTCCATTAATTTTTTCAGATAGACACTAAAATGTAAAGACACGTTGAATAAATTTCAACGCCATATTTTTTTGACAAAAAAAAATTCCACAATCACGTTTCGATTTCGTAAAATGAAAATATTAAAGGAAAAAAATTCGAACGGAGCTCGTTATGAAAAGGTTAAAGACTTTAAAACGCTTCCGAACATTTCACATTTTATAACTTCTAAATACCCCAATTGAATAATATGTCAGATGATTCATTTCTTTCTTTTCCTTTTCGACAGTAAGTTATACCGAGGAAGGATAATTTCAACTTTACATCATCTCAGTTCATTGACTTCTCCTCTTTCTGCAGATAAGTATTCTTTATGTGTAATCTTCTATAATCTAACTATTTATCTGTCTTGCTAGACTATACACCAAGTAAAAATGAGGAAAAATACTTTTCTGGCGACTTCTAGAGGGTATTATTAAACACAAACACTCAGGAATTTCTTTTCTTAGTATATGAGCTAATAAACGTTTTAGAAGGTTAAATTGTAATAGGGGGCGATATTCTTGTTTAAGTAGAGCTTGTTTTAATATGTTTTCTATATAAAACAACCACAGTCCTTCTTGATAAATGAGAATGACAGAAAAAGAATCAATATAAAGTGATTTTAATATTTCAATATCCATTGCTTAACTCTGGCCATTGTTGGACAATTATTGATGGGAATAACTTGGATTTTAATGTATGATACAGCATGAAATGTAACAAATATTTAACTTAAAAATCTTAGATTTCATTGCCTCAATTCAATTGAAATTATGGTTGAAAATCAATTTCAGCTACGTGTCAAAAGTTAAGTAAACTTTATGATCTGAAATTAAATTTTATTGATACTTTTTATCATAAACTTGTTAATGTATTTTTAATATAAATAAGTCAAAACGGGCTACACATCTTGTTTCACCTTTATTCAGACCGTTCTCTGTTTTGGAATAGGCTTCGTTAGTCATACCAGTAGGTATAATAGACCTTAGAATAAGCTAACCACTCCAATATCGAGAAGATTGTATTATTTTGTTTTTATCACCTACTTTATATGATAACAATTGATTTGAAAAAAAACAACAACAACAACAAAAAAAGCAACCCAAAAACAACAAAACAACAGCTTTCAAATTTAAGATCGATAACCTCTATCAACACCCAGTAAGCAACATTTTTTAACTGGAGTTTAAAGAGTGATAACGAGCACATGCATCAATTTAGACATATGGTATAACCAATGGAAACTTTGTTTCAATAAATAATTTTTTTTGTCTGGATTTAAAAAGAAATACAACTCAAGGAAAGAAACAAATAATAATCTAAAAGCGACATGTACTGTTCTCATTATTATACAAGGTTTCGTGAAAGGAAAAATCCCTCTCCATTTCTCATACATTGTTTTGGTTAATAGTATAGGCACCAGCTATTTCGGGCAAATAATGTAAGGACACCCCAAAATTCAAAGATATCTTAAAAAATCCAACTTTTAAGTCAAGCATCGTTGGACGCATCTATAACTTCATTAGCTTACTTTTAAAGATGTAGTCTTATCAAGGTCGCTATTTATAGACTCATAAAACTGGAATCAAGCCAATATAAATTTCTCATTTTCATCTCTCCACAGCAAAAGATGACAACAGAAGTCCATCCAACCATGGATTCTTTCAATACCACAAGCCTTGCTCCGATTATAAAACCTCTTGTGAGCTTAGCTTTGATGGACTTTTTTTTCATAGCCAACGTTTTTGGCTTCGTCCTCCCCTTTTCTTTATTGGGAGTCTCCACCAACATCGCAAACATTATCGTTTACTATCAAATTGGTCTCTCGGAAAGCTCCAATGTCAACTTTTTCACTCTCTCAGTGTTTGATTTCTTCGCGTCTCTCACTTCATTTATATCAAGACTGCTTTATAACCCTTTCCTAAGAGATCTAAGCACAGGCCCATTGACCACGTATATGGCCCATTGTCTCAGCCACGCATGGGTTATTGTTACTTGCGGCTCTGCTATGATGACAGCACTGATCTCAACTGAGAGATGTGTCTCTGTAGTCTTTCCCTTAAAGGTAAGAAGGTTGATTGTCTGAAAGTTTAGCCATGATAAGAACAATAGTGAGGTGGTATCTCTTAGTTAGATGTCCCGTATCATTCAGTCTCAACTCATTTGTCAATGTATTAAATTATAGCTGATTTAAGGCTCCTATTGCCTATTTAAAGAAATCTAAACACAAATGAAAAAAAAAACATTCCTTGATTTTGTTTTCATTCATAGATAAATATGTTTAGGCAATCTTTCAACTAACTCCAATCTTCGTCTTATTGAAAAGTAATGTCCCTTGAGAGAGTATTTAATATTTCAATACCAATCATTTCTTTTTATGTGATATTAAATGCACTAAATCTAAACTGTGACTGCTTGTTTTTTCTTATTGCCTTCATCTGATGGAAATAAACATTCTTTAAACTCGTGAAGTCTGAAATTTAAATTTGAAATGAAACCGTGGTATAATGCGTCAAGCATCTGACCTGGGCATGAGGAACCTTTCCTTTTCGAAAAAATTTCTGTTCAGGTTTCTCTTTACATACACTCCATCAGCCCTCAATACCCTTTCCAAAAACTTCAAAAAGTTTTTGGGAGAACAGATGCTATCAAATTCATGAATTAAAAAAAAATTCCTTTTAGATGTGTGATTTTTTGTCTTTATAAAAGAGTTGCACTAGCGGTGGCCATAATGTTTTTCCTTAAACAAAGAAGAAGATGATAATATAGAAAAACTTCAAAAGGAATAATATTAACATTTTCCTCTTTCCTAGGTTTTTAAAAGTCATACAGAAATCATTTTGTTATGAAATCATTAATAAAAAAATGTAAAACATCACCTTTACATTTTCTTAAGTTAAATTAAAAATGGATATTAAATTCAAATTTGCAAAATACTTTTTGTTCTGGTATAATTGAACGAAATCCTGAACAGAATATATATATATATATATATATATATATATATATATATATATATATATATATATATATATATATATACATATATACATATATATATATAAAATATACAATAATAAATAGAATGAAATCTAATACTTTTATATAAGTCCACAATTTAAAGGGAAATAACGTACTTAAACGATAACATAGATATAGAAGCTTAGATATAGAAGGTTCCATAATGGAACAAAATGCCTTTTCAATAGCTAGATATTTGGCTTTAAGATGAAATATAATGATTTTATGACACTCTACGTATTTTGCCTTTTTTGTAAAGTAAAAAGGATAGTATAAAAAATTACTTCAAACATCTGGATATTTTAACTGTATTCCTAGATAACTGATGCTGTTCCCCAAATCAAGGAAAATACGTCCAGGAGTCCAAATCAAGTTATTTTTTACGGGACGCACTCGCTACGTTAAGCTGCAACTTTTTGAAAAGATGTCAGTATTCGCATCGTTTGAAAACTTTTCTTTATGGTTTAGTTTGTTTTGCTGTTTTATACAGTCGGTCAACAATTTGGTTATGTCAGGCCTATATGCAAACCGAAAGATAAGACCCGCATTTCGGCAGGACGAAAGTGAAAAGATGAGGCCCTAACCTAAGCCAGCCGTAGTCCTTACGTTCCTTTACATAAAAACTTCTGTCTAGTCGCCGAGACTAAGCTATCAGTGAAAATAACCTGAAAATTGCACTTCGCGAAACATTTATTTGTTTCCCTTTGATAAAGTTTGCCCATGTAGTGGCAAAATGTTTTGAGAGTCTACACAGCTCAAGTTAGCATTTAAGAAACCTTGAAAAACCTGTTGTTGTTTTTTTCCTATTTTTTAACATTTCTTGCTTTTCATTTCTTTCCGCTGTCTGTCAAGGTGAAGACTTTGTTGACGCGACTAAGGAGCTTGTTTCTGACGCTAGCAGTGGTCTCATATCACGTGATCTTCACCATTGTCCTTTATTCGGACACGGGTCCACCATACGACGCTCATCCCTAGAAGCTGTCCTTCTACTACTTCTCCTTATACGTCATTCCCTCGACTTCTTGTTTCTTCATCGTCGTCCTAACTATGATTTTCTTGGTGGTGAAGCTTCGAACCAATGTAAAATGGCGCAGAGATGCCATCTCGCAAAAGGAAAAAAGGAATGAGAGAGACAATAAGCTCGTCAAAACAATTATTGCTATCTGCACGCTCTTTATTATTTGCTCATTTCCGAACGTTTCAATTTTTATTACTCAAATCATATACCCTCGTTTTCGCTACGGAGATCCATATCTAGGAACATTGATTGAAAGTATGTTTGGTTTTAGTGGAGTTTTCCAAGCGATCTCTTCGTCGATAAATATCTTCTTCTACTACAGGATGAGTTCAAGGTTCAAGAAAACATTTTGTGCCTGCTTTCCGTATATTAAAAAAGAAAAGCCAGAAGGCAGGGATGTTTAGACTGTGCGGCTGCACTTACAGTGTGAGTAAGTTCTATTCTCCCTACGGTTACGAGTCTTAATTTCCTCAGCACATGAGGTAGCCCTCCTGTCTCTTTGTTTAAGGTTAAGCGCGCACACAGAAACTTTAATTGGCAACTGTTTAGCCCAATAGTAAACAATGAAATAGAGAACTCGAGTTTTCAGCGACTGGAAAGTTTGTACTTTTTCACACCTTTCGGATAATGTAACTGATTCTCAAATCTTTTGTATTACATGAAGATCTGACACACATCATAAACCTGTCTCCAGGCAAGACATGGCACCCTCTACCCCTCATATTTGTTTTCGATGGAAACTATTGAAAATTGTACACGTAACACATTGTTTCACTTCTGCAAGAAAAGCAAAATGGATAGTGATCCAATTTGGATCGTATATTTTTTTCTGTCGTCCAACTAAAAGTTTATCTGTACTCGCTTCGCCTTAGACGCCATAATTCAACAAACTGTTTTAAAATTTCTTTATGAGTTTGCCTTGAAAATACAGCTCAAGATGAACCGGGGTTTAATCACAGCAAAACTCGGCAATACGTGGATTATTTTGAGGAACTTATTAATAAATGCTATCTTCATACGCAAATTGGTTTCGCAGCTTTGGATGTTATTGCATTTTATTTTTAGTTTTTCTACTATGAGTCTTTTTTTTCATAGCTTATTTAGATCAGAGTACGATTTGGATGCTATGATCTGCTGGAGTTGTCAATGTTTTTCGTATCTCGAAAGTTACGAAATTTATATCAATAACAACTAAATTCGAAATCAGCAAACGATAAAACGAACGATGAAACAAGAGGATAAATAAATATCTGTTAATATTATCGGTAACGACAGTAGTACAGTAATTTTGCAAATCAAAAGGTAGACAAACACAAAATTTATAAGCATAAATAGCGCACTGATTGTTCAATGGTTTGAAAATAACCACCAAAGGCATAATTCATCATAAACAAATTTGTCATTAAAAATTGAGTAATAAGCACAACATTAAAACGTAAAGACTTTTGTGCCAGTATATTAATGAAGAATTCCTAGTTTGATCATTCCAGTGTAACTTTTAATGTCTAATCAATCATGTGTAACCTAAATCTGTGACAACAGTATTAGGTGAGCAGTCTATCAACTAGGATCAAACTGTGGGACGTCAGGACTGGGGGTTAAGGTGTTCGCCCTGATACCCACACGGTCGTTCAACTGCGATATCTCAGTGAGTGGATTTAGGGTCTCATGATTTCAGGTCCGTCCTGCTCGGCGGCGGCTTATTTACTATGCATGAAGAGCGTCCGATGTGTTTTAAAATCAGGTTATATCAAACAATCAAAACGTAGTCTACACAAAATCAAGTTGTACGGTACAAAAAGAAAGTCGAGGAGCCCCATGCGGATGGCCATAGGAAGACGTTCCCAGAAAGAAAAGAGATAGATAAAAAAGTAAAAAGAAAAACAGATAGAGATAGAAAGAAAAAAAGAAAGAAATAGAGAAAGAGAGAGAGAGAGAGAAAGAGAGAGAGAGAGAGAGAGAGAGAGAGAGAGAGATGATGAAGAAGATGATGATGATGATGATGATGATTATAATTCTGACGATGATGATGATAATGATGATGATGATAGTGATGATGGAAAAGCAGATAGTGCTGCAAGTCTTATATTTGGTCCAATGCAGTTCGGCGATTGCCTTAAATTAAGTAGTATACATTCACCGCTAAAAGTGGAGATTGCAGGTGCCTTTCCCAATACACACCACTAGATTTACTTCTGCCATTATTGAAATGTAGAATGTCAAACCCAACATCTTACTAAGATTATGTGTCTTGGCTTGCAGGGCTTGCCCAATCGGAATTCTGTAAGGATTTTCTAATTTACCGAACAGTCGAAGCGAGTAAACAAGACGTGCCAAAATTCGAGGTGACTTTGAAGATTGGGCAAAACATGAACTTCCTCTCTTTGTCGCTGACGATATCCTCAAAGTTTTTGTTTCACCTAGGAAGACCTTTCAGATGTCCTTGACTCTCATGACAAAAATGGCGGACGTGATTGTCTCGTTGAATGACCTCAAATTCAACGCCCTGTTGATTCGATAATTGTTCCGATAGGGATAGAGGTAAGTTAGCTCAAACTCTGCTTTCGGGTGATGGGGTCTTTTATTCTGAAGCGCAAAGGTTGCCATTTCCTGTATGGAGTTTGAACAGAAAATATTCAGAGAGGAAACGAATAAATGCTGAATAATTTATACGTTAGACAATGAATAGATTAAAAAAAAAACAAGATAGTAAAGTAGAAAAGGTAAAACAGCATTAATTCTCTCTATTAATATGAAAAAGGGGGACGTAAAACCACGACGACTTAAACGCCATAGATGCTATTGAGAGCAGAATTATCACACTGTCGATATTTTAATGTTTCTCGATAAAAACTGACAAAAATTTACCAGCATATTATATTTTAGTGGACTTATTCAAAACTATGATCCGCGGCGGCGGCGGTTGCAGCAGCAGCAGCAGCAGCAGAACTAGTAGTAGTAGTAACATTAGTAATAGTGGAGGTGGTAATAAGTTAAAATTCAATATAGTGGTGGAGCACTGTGAATAGATGCGAAGCGCAGTTTAAAAAAAAAAAAAAATTAAAAATGGATATAGCGCAGCTCCAAAACTTAGAAGACAATACAAAGCACATCCGCTTTAACCTTCATGCTTTCATGAGACACAAAAACAAGAACAAGAAACATCACAAGGATGTCCCATATCCAAATGCAGGTGATAAACAAAGCAAAAAAATGATAAATCTATAACATTTATATATATGCAAACACACATATCGAAAAATCCAACATTAAAGATGAATCACCTGTCACGTACTAACTAAATCAATTAAATCCAAAGTTTATTAAATAAAGTTTCAATTGACCTTAACGCAAACTAGTGTTTCATGAGAGAAGGCCTTGAGAGCTGTATACTGTGTGCAGCAGGGGAAAACAGCGTGAAAAGATGTTGGATGGACTAACAAAGTGGCTCAAAGTAGGAAGAGTGACAGAGGGTCTGAAAACGACTAGGGATAGAGATGCGTGGAAGGTCATGATCGCCTTCGCTAAAGAACACGGCACCCGGTTGATTGATTGAATATTTCGAAACCTAAGGCTCACATTCTACTCCCTTATAATCTTAGATATATCATATAGGCACTGCACGAACGGACAAGAACTGTCAGGTTTGATTCCTGGCTAGACAATCCAATGCCATCCGATCAACCATTTCTTTGGCTTGACAGAAAGCTGTCATCTTGGCGTTGAACTTTCTAGGAAACTGAGAGAGAAGAGAAACTAAGTAGAAAGCAAGGACAGGAAAAGTTGATGTCTTGAGGAAAAAAGCAACAAAAAACTAATCTTCCATGAATCTTTGTCAATGTTTTTTATCCCTTTAATTCTCTACACGCACGGTAACGAGTATTGTAGATACTAATAGTTAGCTTGTCTATCCTTGTTGTGCAGAACCATGTGTATTAGATATTATTTCACAGAGATATTAACGTACCTGTTTTTATTTGTTTTGTTTTTTTTTCATTTTAAATTAGACGTATCTCAATTTGTACGACGCAATTATATACAGTGTATAGGATTATGATATCATATAGCTTACGTGAAGTAAATTTGTTTAGTCTTATGACTTATCTCTCTACCCAAACTCAATAATAATTGTGATGTGGTTTGCAATTTTCAGGCTCAATGACTAGTTTGGACAAATTGTGATTTCCATATATTTTGAAAGCTCAACCAATTCCTTGCATAAAAGAGTTGACATTTTTAGAATACAAACCTTGCATATAACGAGATACTCGGGTCTCACAGTATTTCCTCTTTGATCCTGAGTTCTCGTTGGAGAAGAAGTTACTTTTAAAATGAATATATATTTACATATATAATTTACATATATAATTTTATAAGCCAATAGAGGATTTTCAATACTGTATTCAATTGGGATACTTTATGGATTCATGTTACTTACCATTTACGTCATGATATCGTAGATCATTATGGGTTTTTTGAATATAATCATTCTGGGTGCTGACATATAGTTTTACATATCCAAGAATAACTTTTTTTTACATGATTTAATATGATATAGGACAAAAACAGACATGAAAGACACATTTTGTATTGATTTTTATTCTAAACGAACTTTTACATAAGTTGTCCGAAATCTTACATTCCAACAGTTACCTCCTTGCAAACGAAAGGCAAAAAAAAAAAAATACTTAGACTTATTCAAGCATCAGCCAATGCACGTTGTGGCAAGATGCGTTTAGTCCTTTAACATGGACAAAGAGTCCGGGTTCGAGCCTTAGAGCAGAGTTTATGAATAGTTATTTAGCTAGAACATGTAATGAACTTTTTGTTTTAATTATTTTTTTAAAGTCATTATTTGTTTATTTTTAGTAATCACCATGAAAAACCGTGCCGATTGCCGTTAATGACCATGTTTTTTGCAAATGTCTCTGTCCTAAAATTTCACAATTATCTTTTGAGCACGTCCAAGACCTTTTATCTCTATCAACATCTCGAAATCTTTTAAGTCACCGTTCAGTCCAAGACCTTTTATCTCTATCGACATCTCGAAATCTTTAAGTCACAGTTCAGTCGTAAGCATTTTTTCCAATGATGTCCGCGCATATGCAAT
>JAWDGP010000117.1:75000-113655 GCA_033675545.1 Elysia crispata | reverse complement strand
TGGAGTAAACGTATGGACGCTATAATGTATGGAAACTTGCAGTAAACGTATGGACGCTATAATGTATGGAAACTTGGAGTAAACGTATGGACGCTATACTTGTAGATGGATAACTTGCAGTAAACGTATGGACGCTATACTTGTAGAATGGATAACTTGGAGTAAACGTATGGACGCTATACTTGTAGATGGATAACTTGGAGTAAACGTATGGACGCTAATACTTGGTAGATGGATAACTTTGGAGTAAACGTATGGACGCTATACTTGTAGATGGATAACTTGCAGTAAACGTATGGACGCTATACTTGTAGATGGATAACTTGGAGTAAACGTATGGACGCTATACTTGTAGATGGATAACTTGCAGTAAACGTATGGACGCTATACTTGTAGATGGATAACTTGGAGTAAACGTATGGACGCTATACTTGTAGATGGATAACTTGAGCAAACGTATGGACGCTATACTTGGTAGATGGATAACTTGGAGTAAACGTATGGACGCTTATACTTGTAGATGGATAACTTGGAGTAAACGTGGGAATGCCATACTTGTAGATGGATAACTTGGAGTAAACGTATGGACGCTATATTCTTAGATGGATAACTTGCATTAAACGTCTGGACGCTATACTTGTAGATGGATAACTTGGAGTAAACGTATGGACGCTATACTTGTAGATGGATAACTTGGAGTAAACGTATGGACGCCATAATTTGTAGATGGATAACTTGCAGTAAACGTATGGACGCAAACTTGTAGATGGATAACTTGATATTAGAAGCATACGGGAAAACATACGGGACTATAAGAATAAAAAAAATTAATTAAAAATAATAATATCGAAAAGGAAAGACGTGAATGAAATAGTTTTTAAAATTTTATTTTTAATTTGAAAAAATAAGGATAATCAATAAAAATATAATAAAAGCGATAAACATAATAATAATAATGATGGCAAATACCCTTTGATTCTTAACTCTTTTGGTCCATGCACAAAGACCATGTCTTGCTACCATCATAATGCAGTTTTCCTTGTTTTATATCATGTTGATATTTCGCTGCCACAGTATGCAATCTTTATGGGACAGATAAGTTGGAAATATTTTTTATTTTTTTTTACCAATCTCAATGTTCTCTGATTGGAGTTTCTATAATTGCTGTGCACCTAAAGTCTGTTTTCTACGTATAAAGACACCTGGAGAAATTTTTGATGTGCGAAAAACAAAAGATCTTGTCAAAGGCGTCTACGTCTTTGATATTCCTTATTAATAGACCTTTAAGTTGAAATGTCTGTTCAGTTGTATAGATTTTAGAGGATAAAGGGAATAGATTAGTACGGAAAGTAAGAGAAGCATTCGAGAAAATAAAAAGAAAAAGAGTCGTACAAATGAAAGAACATTTCTTTCCTTAAATGAGGACCAATTTGCTCTTTGTTTACAGTCTTAATTTTCTTTAAATATGAACTAAATACAGATTGACAGACTTAACTAAAAAAAATAATAAATATAAACACATATTTCCCCTTTAGAAGAAAGAAAAAACTTCACAGAAGATACAAAACAAAACGAATGCTGAATGAATAAAAACATTATTACAAATGAATCGCAAAAGAACCTTGAAGCTAAAAGCCAGGTGCCACGGCAGCTAGAAATAGGGTAACGGGGAGGGGAGACAATCCTTGATGAATCAATCAGAGCAATCAGAGCCGTGTGTGTCAGACAAACAGAAAAATCCTGTTGACGGGGATGTTAAAAATCTCGCGAAATGATGGGACTTTCATTTCTACTAGTACGAAGGTCGATACCGTATTAATACAGAATCATGTTATTATAGGAGAGTGACAGAGAGAGAGAGAGAGAGAGAGAGAGAGAGAGAGGGAGAGAGAAGGAGAGAGAGAGTCAAAAGAGACAGGCACACAACTTTATAACTACGGGACTAAACAAAGAAACAACATAACAATAGATTTAATATATGAAACATTTCGCCTTTAATGTGGCTTCTATCAGATTGTGTGTAGAACAAGTTGTCCTCCAAGTGTGAAGGGAAAAAATAAACAGTAGAGAGAAGAAAAAAGAAATGCCAAATTGTGGTGACTTTGTCTTTCTAATAAGAGAGAGAGAGAGAGAGAGAGAGAGAGAGAGAGAGAGAGAGAGAGGGAGGGAGAGAGAGCTCTTAAAAGAGACAGGCATACAACTTTATAACTACGGGACTAAAAAAAGAAACATAACTAATAGATTTAATATATGAACATTTCGCCTTTTAATGTGGCTTCAATCAGATTGTGTGTGGAATAAGTTGTCCTCCAAGTGTGAAGGGAAAAAATAAACAGTAGAGAGAAGAAAAAAGAAATCCCAAATTGTGGTATCTTTGTCTTTCTAATTAGAGAGAGAGAGAGAGAGAGAGAGAGAGAGAGAAGGTAGATGACCTATTAATACAAAATCTTTGCTGTTATAGACAAGGGCCACGGAGAGAGAGTGAGGGAGAGAGAGAGAGGGAGAGAGAGAGAGGGAGAGGGAGAGAGAGAGAGAGAGAGAGAGAGAGAGAGAGGGAGAGAGAGAGAGAGAGAGAGAGAGAGAGAGGGAGAGGGAGGGCAAGAGAGAGAGAGAGAGGGTGAGAGGGAGAGGGAGAGAGAGAGAGAGAGAGGGAAAGAGAAGGAGAGAGAGAAGGCAAGAGAGAGAGAGAGAGAGAGAGCGCAAGAGAGAGAAGGAGAGAGAGAGGGAGAAGGAGAGAAAAAGAGAGAGAGAGAGAGAGTGAGAGAGAGAGAGAGAGAGGGAGAGAGAGAGAGAGAGAGAGAGAGGGAGGGAGAGAGAGAGCTCTAAAAAGAGACAGGCATACAAACTTTATAACTAGCGGGACTAAAAAGAAACATGAACAATAGATTTAATATATGAACATTTCGCCTTTTAATGTGGCTTCATCAGATTGTGTGTAGAACAAGTTGGTCAGTCTCTCCAAGTGTGAAGGGAAAAATAAACAGTAGAGAGAAGAAAAAAGAAATCCCAAATGGCTCAGGTATCTTTGTCTTTCTAATTAGAGAGAGAGAGAGAGAGAGAGAGAGAGAGAGAGAGAGAGAGAGAGAGAAGGTAGATGACTCATTAATACAAAATCTTTGCTGTTATAGACAAGGGCCACGGAGAGAGGGAGAGGGGGAGAGAGAGAGAGAGAGAAAAGGGAGAGAGAGAGAGAGGGAGAGAGAGAGAGAGAGAGAGAGAGAGAGAGAGAGAGAAGGGAGAGACAGACAAACAGACAGACAGACAGACAGAGAAGAGAGGAAAAAGATAGATCAATTAGTCAGTGGACAAAGAGAGAGAACGAGAGTGAGAGAGAAATGAAGATAGAAAGAGGTTGTGCGAAATTATTCATTGATTAAAATTGTAAAGAAAATGAGTAAAATAGACAAATTAGAAACGGACATGAGAGTGGATAGAGAGAGAAATATCGAGGTAGAGATTGGTGAGTAATGGAGAGAATAAATAAAGAGTATTGGGAAAGGTTTCTAGAGAGAAAGAGTGTAGAAAATTGTTTGATGAAACGTTTGGAGAAAAATTTTGAGAGAGAGAGGTAGAGAGAGAGTGGAGAGAAGAGGGAAGTAAAGACATGGAGAAAAGAAGAAGAAATAGAAGAAGAAGAAGAAATAGCTAAAGAAGAAGAAGAAGAAGAAGAAGAAGAAGAAGAAGAAGAAGAAGAAGAAGAAGAAGAAGAAGAAGAAGAAGAAGAAGAAGTAGGAGGAAAAAAAAAAAAAAAAAAAAAAACCAAGAACAAAAATGAAAAAAAGAAAATGTAGGAGAGAGTTACTAAAAAATAAACATTTGAGAGCATTTAAACAGGCTGGTAAATAATGTAGCAAACAAAAATTG
This sequence comes from Elysia crispata, assembly GCA_033675545.1. Taxonomy (NCBI): domain Eukaryota; kingdom Metazoa; phylum Mollusca; class Gastropoda; family Plakobranchidae; genus Elysia; species Elysia crispata. Next base: position 109,791 of record JAWDGP010000117.1, on the reverse strand, counting down.
AAATACCAGATATGCAATAGAAAAAAAAAAAAAAAAAAAAAAAAAAATAAAGTGTGCGTGTGAGAAAAGTAATATGATTGTGAGACAAGGACAAAAAAAAATGAAAAAAAGCAGACATACCGAAGAATTAAAAAAAAAGAAAATGATAGTCAAAAAGACACATAAGGAAATAGAAGATAAACAAAGATAGATGGAGGGAGAAAAGGAGACAGAAAGGGATGAAGAGAAAACTTCATAGAGTGCAAATAATGACAAGCATACAATCATATTGAAATACTGAAAAAAGAGACAGCAAGAAAGAATATAATTACTGTCAAAGGCCCGACACAGCTGTATAGTGACACAACAATTTCGGGGACACTTTCCCATTTTGAAATTTCTAAATTCCTTTTCCTTGGCGAGGACCTCCAAATATCCTGCCAAATTTGGAACTACCATCGAGTGGTGTTTGTTTTTGGCCGTTCTAGAAAATCTCAAATGAGGGATTAAAAAACAACCAAAACAAAACAAAATAAATAAAATAAAATAACAAACGAAGTGCTTGCCTCGTTGATTTCAGAACGTTGAAATTGATGAGGCTTGTAAAAAACCTATTTCCTACGCATCATATTTAGGTTGGATATAATAATATCTAGAATTTTAACAAGTTTTTATGTTTAAAACAGGTTCTTTTTAAAGCTATGTATCTTGTTTTTTATACACAATATTATTTCAAAATCTTTTTAAAACAGATCACCACTTTTTTTTTGGGTGGGGTGGAATTTTCGAGTAGGTTATCACTGGTGTTTTATTGTTTGTTTTCGATGCTATCGTTGGCTTTTTTTTGTTTTTTTGCGTAACTGAACTGAACTTACCTGAATTTCCAAGAACAAATCATAATAAATAATATGTATACGGAAAAAAACCATAGACGATCGCTGGCTATTTCCGGTGAAAATCTAAATGTGTACCCTTAGCTTTGAATTTTTAATACTTTGATTGGCAGACATACCTTATGAGGATACAACAGTAATAAATGTTTCATGTCAGTTAATTTGATTCCTCAAGACAACCTATTGAAGAATCACGTAGAATAACGTGCAAATTTCAGCTTACCTCTACGAAATGGATTGATTCTAGAAAACATTAAATTAAATATGAAGATTTCTTCATTTTATTATATATACTGGTTGGGGGACAAATCAGTTTTTAATCAATCATTAGCTTTAGTCACTGTTTAAATTTTTCTCCCCTCCCGGTGTTTTCTATGCTTCTATCTCCTTCAAATAAATACTCACTTTTTCCAACAAAAAACTTCTTGAAATCCTTACCTTGATCCCTCAAAAACATAGACAACTTAGATCGTAATTTCAATTCATAGACAATTCAAAAAACATAGGACAATCTAAAAAATCATAGTACAAACTGGGAATAGTATAATTTCAAAAAATATTAGGACAATCTCATGCCAAAAATGATGTTAAAAAATATAACGGTATTTAAATACTTTGCAAAAACATTCCTTGAAATTTTATGTTTAAATATTCTTTACAAATTTCAACAAAGGGTTTGAAAAGCTAGAATCTCGGTTAAAATAAACATTATTATCTGTCCTCTTGTGGTTTGTCGAAATTTTGTAAAAATATTCTTGTTCAAAAAAATGGGACAAAATTAATGACCGACTGGAGTTTCAGAAATGTATACAACGTTCAAAAACTTCAGTTAATTTAAACTTCATTTTGTTCTCTTTATTTTTTCCCTCTCCCGAAATCTAATGTTCATATAAGTCTATAATAACAGTTTTTATTCTTGACTTGCTTCATTTTTTTTTCAATTTTTGTCGATTGTAATCGTTCCTTTCCCTTTTTTTGTGCTCGCTTTTGTTTGTTTATAATTTTTCCTGGTTCATATTTTTTTCCGGTCATATCTTTTATGGGTTTTTCACTTAACCACTTAATTCTCGTTTTTCCTTTTTTTTTTCGTTCATTTTTCTAATATTGCTTTTGTTCATTTCGTCAGTTAATTTATCACCTACTATTTTTTTTGTTTATGAGATTGATTTTTTTATGGTTTTTGAATCAAGGGTTGATTGTTTAAATGAAAAATGGCGAAACAACGGGGAAATTTTCGTTTGATTATGCCTAAGCACCACACAACTAAATAAAATCTTAAAAAAAAAGAGATGGTACATCTTTCAATTTCTTCGCCAGAGTATTATAAACTAAATCTTACAAAGAAACATTTGGGAAATTCTTTCTTTAATTTTAGTATTATTTCCATTGTTTTACTTCCTTGTTTTTTTTGTTTCTTGTTTCTTTTGTTTATGTTTTCTCCAGCGGGGTGCAGCTATAAAGCTTACACACAATACGGAAGGAAAAATTCACGATTTGTCAAAACAAGTGATAGAAAAATGTTACAAGAAAAAAAGTTTAGTTTTTCTAAAGGAGAGGCATTCTTTACAATTCCAATGGAATTTCATTGGGAAATAACAGGCAAGAAGTTTAAACTAACAAAACCCCAAATTTATCAATCAATGGAGCTTCACCTAATCTTTGACACATTGTTAAAAAAAAAATTTCTTCATAAAGAAAAAACAAAACAAAAAGCAATCTAGACTACGTTAACGGGGGAATTTCTGTTAAAATGAATTGAATAAGTGCAAAAACCTAAAACTATAAAAAAACCTACAAAGCAAAGAAGCATTACAAGAACGATTTTTAAAGATTTCAGGTTATTTTTCAAGCCAAAATGGATGTAGAATATTTAATAAATCTAATTAATTGCTTAATGGTCGATCTTCTTTATGTCTATGAGGTTATTTATAAAAACTGCCTTTTTAATAGTCGATTTTTGATTTGAATCTGTGTTCCAGTTACTTCTTAATCTTTAAAATAAGGGATAGGGTAAAAAAACAGTTTTTAACAATTTAGATTGGGTGAAAAAAAAGGGAGTGTCGATTCTCTACAAACAATAAAACCAAAACAAAAAATATAATGTACCGAGTTTGAACTAAAACCAGACTTCAATCAAAGTGCCATAAGTCCATATGAGTTACAATTAAAGATTTCATTTTCAAATTGATTGCCATAAGATATATGATATATGGTATATTCTCTCTCTCTCTCTCTCTCTCTCTCTCTTTATATATATATATATATATATATATATATATATATATATATATATACATATATATATATATATATATATACATATATATATATATATATATATATATAAATGAGAGAGAGAGAGAGAGAGAGAGAGAGAGAGAGAGCGAATTGATTTATATAAAACAGTTTCCGAACTATAACTGTAAAAACATCCATAAATATGAAAACTTCTTAAGAGTAATTGAAAAATGTCATCTATCTTGAAGATGGCAAATTTGATGGGGAAAAAAACACGAGAAAACTCACAGATATTTTCGGACTTTATCCTTGGCACCTAAAAAGTGTCCAGGGCAGATAAAGGGAGACAAAGCAAAGTGATAAATTGCCTACATCTGGTTTAAGGGTATTTTGGGGAAAAAATGTGGGCCAAAGTTTTATAGGTACGCTAATTAGGGCCTTTGATTTGTGGTGGGTTAAGGAGGGGGGGGGGAAAGAAATGAAAAGAAAGCTTGGATATGTGAAGAAGAAAAATGGTTTTGCTGGTATTCGTTTCTTTGGCTCTGTGGCGTTTCAAACTGACTTTTACTGAAAAGAACGAAAAAGGAAATGTACTATTTATAGATATATTTACCCGGCCTTTGGAATCCAATATATTACAAAGTTATTCTCCAGTGTGAGTTTTTTATTTGAATTTTTTTACTGATGATATAATTACAATGTAAACTGTTTCTTTCTTCTTCATTGTTCCGTTAACCTTCTTTCTTTCTCTCTTCTCTTCTCTCTGTATCTTTCTTTTTGTCTCTTCATATCTTGTGCTTCGTTTTCCCCTCTATATTTTATCGTAGTCTTTATCTTTTTTTCTTACTTTCAATTTGTGTTTTTATCTTCTTTCATACCAGTTTTTTCTGTGCTTGTTTTCTCTTTCTATCTAGTGCCTCATCTTCTTTCTTTTTTTCTTTCTATCATATCTCTGACTTCTTCGTCACAATCTCTATTTCTCTTTGTGTCTGTCTCTGCCTTGATCTTTCATTGGCCCTCACTCTTTTTATCTGCCTCTTTCTCTTCTATATCACCATATATCTATCCATCCCTTCTTTAATAACTGTGGTTCTTTTCTGCAAGTGGTCTTTATGTCATTTGTATTTTGCTAATATCATTTGCTGAGGTCTTTTGCTTGCTGGATCAGCTACTTTTAATTCAATTTTATTCCTGGCTGTATTATCTGCCTTTTCTATATTTGGAAAGATATGTTCAAATTAAATATTTCTCTGACAGACACATATCTCTAATCACAGGTTTGGTGCGTTGCGTTTTGGGTAGTAGTGACATGCTCATCTGAGGTGTATGGTAAATAATAAAAACATATGCAGTGACGTGGCACGGGTGGTAGAGCTTGAGCAGGCACAGTACCATACAAGATTTGAAAAATGCAATGGTGTAGCTTTGAAAAGAGCGCACCACGCTCATACAGGACGTTGCGTAGGTCTTTAAAAGATTCAATAATATCATAGAGATTTGAGGGTTGGTAGTCATCGGTAGAGCTTGAAATATTCATTGTTATATTATATTTGAGGGTTATAGTTCTAAGGACTCAGCATCTTCTTCTTCTTCTTCTTCTTCTTCTTCTTCTTCTTCTTCTTCTTCTTCTTCTTCTTCTTCTTCTTCTTCTTCTTCTTCTTCTTCTTCTTCTCTTCTTCTTCTTCTCTTCTTCTTCTTCTTCTTCTTTCCTCCTTCCTTTATTCTACCTTTTCAATTTTCTCTGCCTTCTCCCTCCTTTTTTTTCTGAAATACTCTCTATTTTTCTTAACGTAATCGCCTCTTGTCTACACTAATTTGGCAAATGGTTCATTAAAACTTGACGTAAACTATCAAATATGGAAGGTTTTATTCACATACTCATCTGTGGGGAGTTCTAAATGTACAGTGCTGCTCTATGCATAAGTAGTAGCGCGAAAAGTACCGGTCTCTGTCACCAATGCGCGAAAAATAAAAATAAGTCTCTACAAATGACTGCGGAAATCAACATTAATTACGCAAATAATCACTCTAATATATGCGTTTGTTTTTGTTTTTGTTTTGCTTGTTTTTTGTTTTTCGGGTTACTATATTAGAATTGCTCATAACGAAAATGCCCATACATGCCGCTTTTTCCGCTCCGTTTTTGCTTTTTGCCAACACCCTCCCATTAAAAGCCACTCATTTAATGACATTTTCGGCTAACTGAATATTTTTATGACACGAAAAAATTTTTTAAATTACAACACGTTTTTCAGGTTTAGGTACAGAACAGGTCTTTTTTTGTCAAATGAGGAGAAAATATGAGGTTATGTATTCCAAACACTTCTGTATAAAATGAGATGATGCAAATCAGTCAAGTCCAGAACGGAACAGAGACGGTTGAATTAGCATACAAGCTGGCAGAAAGCAAAGTGGGTTTAGGAATATTACGTCAAGCTCCGGCTGCAGGTGGAATCAGTCGGATTACATCGTCTAGTGACTGACAAGGGGGGTGAGAATAGGGGGGGGGGGGGGGAGGAGTGGGGGAGGACAGGGTAAATAGAGTGTGAGATATAAATAGAAAGATCAGCAGCTAGAGACAAAGAGTTATGCAAATACAGAAGGTGAGAGAAACGGAGAGGCAAAGAGAGAGAGAGAGAGAGAGAGAGAGAGAGAGAGAGAGAGAGAGAGAGAGAGAGAGAGAGAGAGAGAGAGAGAGAGACTGAGTCTGTAGTATTCAATTATTACATACAAATGCAGTTTTGCTCTAAGCGTAGCAGGCGCATGCAGAGAGAGAAATGATTATAAAATATAAAATAATTAAATTGAGAGAAAAATGTTGAAGTAGTATATATAAGATATGTCCTTACTTGCAAACTGGTATTTTTAGATACGCCCCTTTGTGAGATTGTCGACGATTTGCATTAATATAGACAGACAGATAAATATCTATAAATCTATCGATCCGTTAAGTTAATCTATCTATCTATTTACCTGTCTGTCTATCTATCTATTTACCTGTCTGTCTATCTATCTATTTACCTGTCTGTCTATCTATCTATTTACCTGTCTGTCCTATCTATCTATTTACTGTCTGTCTATCTATCACTATTTATCTGTCTGTCTATCTTTCCACCGGTTTATATTAATACAAATCGTCGACAATCTCACAAAGGGGCGTATCTAAAAAGCTCACCCAGTTTTAAGTAAGGACTATCACAGCACGCCCTGCTACCATATTTATTTTCTCTCAATTTAATTATTTTATATGTTTATAATCATTTCTCTCTCTTCCTCCCTCATCTTTTTTCTCCTTCTCTACATGAATCTCATTTACCCCACTCTCTACACTTTAAAGCAAAACTACTCAAGGTTCGTATGTAATAGTGAATACTATAGACCCAGTCTCTCTCTCTCTCTCTCTCTCTCTCTCTCTCTCTCTCTCTCTCTCTCTCTCTCTCTCTCTCTCTCTCTCTCTCTCTCTCTTTGCCTCTCCGTTTCTCTCCACCCTTCTGTATTTGCATAACTCTCTGTCTCTAGCTGCTGATCTTTCTATTTATATCTCACACTCTATTTCCCCTGTCCTCCCCCACTCCCTCCCCCCCCCCCCCCCCCCTCTATTCTCACCTCTCAGTCACTAGACGATGTAATCCGACTGATTCCACTACACATATAAGCCAGACTTGACGTAATACTCCTAGAAGCCCACTTTGTACTTTCTGCCAGCTTGTAGCTCTTAATTCAACAAATGGGGTCTGGACCGTTCTGCTGGACCCGACTGATTTTGCATCATCTCATTTTATACAGAGTGTCTTAGTGTATAAACTAACATTTTTTCCTGGATTTGACCAAAAAAAACGAGCTGTTTTAGAAATAATGCCTAAAATTCGCAAAAGACTGTTGTAATTTTTTTTTTTACTTTTTTTTCATTGTCATAAAATATTCAGTTAGCCGAGAGTGTCGATTAAATGAGTGGCACTAATGGGAGAGGTGTTGGTAAAAAAAAAAAACAGACTGGAAAAAAGAAAACGGCATGTATTGTGCATTTTCTTTATTTGCGAAATTCTAATATGAGTAACCAAAAAAAAAACAAAAAAAAAACAAAACAAAACAAACACGTATATTAAGAATTGATTATTTAACGTAATTAATGTTGATTTTTTCATTCCGCGAGTCTGAGAAAACCACAGACACTTGTAAAGTTTTTATTTACCTTTTTCATATTGGTGACAAGTTCGGTGCCTCACACAAACGCCCCTGCCATGCATAGAGCAGCATATTGCAATTTAAAGAATAACTCCCCGATAGATGGAAACCAATGATGACTGGATTTACTTCAGAATTGTAACAATGATGAATGGGACCTTTATATTTATTTAGTTTGCGATCAAGTTTTAATGAACCGATTTGTAAAGTGAAAGTGAGAGACAAAGAGACGTTACGTTAAAGAGAAAAAATAGAGAGTGATTGAAAAAAAAGGAGGAGAGGGGCAGAAAGATGAAAAAGGAGGACTGGTAGAGATAAAGGAGGAGGAGAAAAAGGAAGAAGAAGAAGAAGAAGAAGAAGAAGAAGAAGAAGAAGAAGAAGAAGAAGAAGAAGAAGAAGAAGAAGAAGAAGAAGAAGAAGAAGAAGAAGAAGAAGAAGAAGAAGAAGAAGAAGAAGAAGAAGAAGAAGATGCTGAGTCCATAGAACTATAACCCTCAAATCCTCTATGATATTATTGGATCTTTCAAAGCTCTACCATTGACCTATAACCCTCAAATCCTCTATGATATTATTGGATCTTTTAAAGCTCTACCATTGACCTATAACCCTCAAATCCTGTATGATATTATTTGATCTTTCAAAGCTCTACCATTGACCTATAACCATCAAATCCTGTATGGTATTAGTGTATCTTTCAAAGCTCTACCATTGACCTATAACCCTCAAATCTTGTATGGTATTAGTGTATCTTTCAAAGCTCTACCATTGACCTATAACCCTCAAATCCTGTATGGTATTATTGGATCTTTCAAAGCTCTACCATTATTCATAACCCTCAAATCTTGTATGGTATTAGTGTATCTTTCAAAGCTCTACCATTGACCGTGCCCACGTCCTTACGTATCTTTGTGAACCTACCATACACCTCAGATGAGCAGTATGATCCTCTACCCAAAACATAACCTTTAAACCTGTGATTAGAGATATGTGTCTGTCAGAGTAATACAATTTGGACATATCTTTCCCTATATAGAAAAGGCGATGGCTCTTTACATAGTTATAAAATTGAATTAAAGTAACTTGTTCCAGCAAGCCTGGTGACCTCAGCAAATGATACTGTAAAATGACGCAGAGGACGTTTGCAGAATTTGATTAGAGTTATAAAAGAGAAAGAGATGGATAGATATATGGTGATATAGAGAGAAAGAGGCAGATAAAAAGAGTGGGATAATGAGAGAAATAGAGGTAGAGACAGAAAGAGAGAGAAATAGAGATGGTGACGAGAAGTCAGAGATTAAGAGATATAGAGAAAGAGAAAGATGGGGCATAGATAGAAAGAGAGTAACATATACAGAGCGCAGTTATAAGAGAAAGAGATAAAAACAAATTGAGAGTAAGGTTTATAGAGAAAGACTACGATAGAGATAAAGAGACATAGAGTGAGAGCGAGATAAATTGAGACAAAGAAAAGATACAGAGAGAGAGAGAGAGAGAGAGAGGTTAACGGAACGAGAGAGAAAGAAACAGTTACATTGTAATTATATCATCAGTAAAAAAATTCAAATAAAAAGCAAAACACCACACTTGGAGAATAACTTTGTAATTATAATGGATTCAAAAGGAAGCGTATGTGTCTATAAATAGTACATTTCCTTTTCGATCTTTTCAGTAAAAGTCAGTTTGAACCCTTTAGGTTAAAGAAACGAATACAACCTAAGTAAAACCATTTTTTCTTCTTCACATATCCAAACTTTCTTTTCTTTTCTTTTCTCCCCCCCCCCCTCCTCACCACAAATCAAAGGCCTAATTAGCGTACCTATAAGACTTTGGCCCACATTTTTTTTTCCCAAAAGACCCTTAAACCAGAAGGCAATTTGTCACTTGCTTTGTCTCACTTTATCTCCCCTGGACACTTTTAGGTGCCAAGGATAAAGTTCCGAAAGTATCTGTATTTTCTCGTGTTTTTAGAGACGTCTATAAATGTCTAGCAAATTAGTGACGTTTTTCAATTACTCTTAAGTTTCATATTTATGGATGATCTTTTTACAGTTATAGTTCGGGGAAATCCTGTTTTATCTCATCAATTCGCTCTCTCTCTCTCTCTCTCTCTCTCTCTCTCTCTCTCTCTCTATATATATATATATATATATATATATATATATATATATATATATATATATGTATATATATATATATATATATATATATATATATATAGAGAGAGAGAGAGAGAGAGAGAGATACCATATATCATATATCTTATGGCAATCAGTTTGGGAAATGTCTTCTTTAATCTTAACTCATATGGATCATAGCACTTTGTTGGTTGAAGTCTGGTTTAAGTTCAAACTTCATTACTTTATATTTTTTGTTTTGTTTTATTGTTTGTAGAAAATTGACACTCACTTTTTTTTCACTAATCTAAATTGTTAAAAACTGATTTTCACAAACTAGTCTCTAAGTCCATAGATTAAGAAGTAACAAGCTAAATCAATGTTTCGTCCAATCTCAATCTTTAAAACAGCCTATGATAAAACAGTGTCCAAACTCATTTACTAACAATACTAGATTCAAAATCAAAATCGATAATCAAAAAGGTAGTTTTTATAGCCAATTTTGCTAATCTCATAGACATAAGAATATCGTATGAAACAATTAATTAGATTTATTAAATATTTTACATCCATTTTGAGCGAAAAATAAATATTATTCTGCAATCTTTTAAAATCGTTCTTGTAATGCTCTTGTTTGTAGGTTTTAAGAATAGTTTAAGGACTGTGCAATTATTTCATTTTGTTTAAAGACATAAGACAACAAGTATTATAACCGTAGTCTAGACCTTTTTGTTTTGTTTTTTCTTATAGGAAATTTTTTTTTAACAATGTGTCAAAGTTAGGTGAAATGCATTGAGGGATAAATTTGGGGTTTTGTTAATTTAAACTTCTTGCCTGTTATTTCCCAATGGTTCCGTTAGTTTAATGTTTAAAAAGTCCTGAAAATTTCATTGATCTTTGTTTTACGAATGCCTCTCCTTAGAAAAACTAAACTTTTTTTTTCTTGTAACGTTTTTCTATCACTTGTTTGACTTCATCATTGAATTTTTTTCCTTCCGTGAGGAATTTGTGTGTAAGCTTATAGCTGCCTTACGCTGGAGAAAACATAAACAAAGAAACAAAAACAAAAAAAAAAAAACTGAGGAGTAAAAAAAACAATGGAAATAATACTAAAATTAAAGAAGGAAAGGAAATTGTGACTCCCAATGTTTCTTTGTAAAGATTTAGTTTATAATACTCTGGCGAAAAAAGTAAAGATGTACCATGTCTTTTTTTTTATAAAGATTTTTTATTTAATTCAATGGTGCTTTAAACTTAATCAAAGCAAAGTAATATTTCTGTTTTCTGGAAGCCAAATGTCATTTTGTGGAATCAAAGCTTGATTCAAAAACCATAAAAAAATCAATCTCATAAACAATATTTATAGTAGGTGATAAACAAACTGACGAAATGAACGAAAACAATAGAAGTATGAACGAAATAAAAAAAGGAAAAACAGGAAATTAAAATGGTTAAATGAAAAAAAAATACGAACCATAAAAGATATGACCGAAAAAAAAAATATGAACCAGAAAAATTATAAACAAACAAAAAATGAGCGCAAAAAAGGAAAAGGAACGATTACAATCACGTATAAACGAAAAAAGAATGAAATAAGTCAAGAATAGAAAACTGTTATTATGGCCTTATATGAACATTAGATCAGGAGAGGGAAAAAATAAAGAGAACAAAATGAAGTTTAAATTAACTGAAGTTTTTGAACGTTGTGTATTTCTGAAACTCCAGTCAGACATTAATTTTGTCCCATTTTTTTGAATAAGAATATTTACACAAAACCTCGACAAACCACAAGAGGGACAAACAATAATGTTTAGAACCGAACCGAGATAAAAACTTTTCAAATATTTTGTTGAAACTGTAGAACAAAATATTTAAACATAAAATTTCAAGAAATGTTTTTGCAAAGTATTTAAATACCGTTATATTTTTGAACTTTCATTTTTGACATTTTTTGTTCTGAGATTGTCCTATGTTTTTGAGATTGTCCTATGTTTTTGAGATTGTCCTATGTTTTTGAGATTGTCCTATGTTTTTGAGATTGTCCTATGTTTTTGAGATTGTCCTATGTTTTTGAGATTGTCCTATGTTTTTGAGGATCAAGGGAGGGAGCTTGGGAGGGATTTTTTTTGTAAGAGAAAAGGAGTGTGTGTGTGTGTGGGGGGGGAGAGAAGCATAGAAAACGCCGGGAGAGAGAAAAATTTAAACAGTGACTAAAGCTAATGATTGATTAAAAACTGATTTGTAAATATAACCAGTATATATAGTAAAATGAAGAAATCTTCATATTTAATTTAATGTTTTCTAGAATCAATCCATTTCGTAGAGGTAAAAGCAAGTTAGCACGTTATTCTACGTGATTCTTCAATAGGTTTGATGTAGAATCAAATTAACTGACATGAAACATTTTTTTTAATTGTATCGTCAGTTGGTAAATTTACCAATCAAGGTATTAAAAATTCAAAAGCTAAGAGCACACATTTAGACTTTTCTTCGGGTATTTCTTTTTTATTCAAAATGTAGCGATCGTCTATGGTTTTTTTTTTCCATATACATATTATTTATTATGATTTGTTCTTGGAAATTCAGGTAAGTTCAGTTCAGTTACGCAAAAAAACAAAAAAAAAGCCAACGATAGCATCGAAAACAAACAATAAAAAAATACCAGATTCCACCCCCCCCCCCCACCCCCCTACCCCCACCCAAAAAAAAAAGTGGTGATCTGTTTTAAAAAGATTTTGAAATAATATTGTGTATAAAAAACAAGATACATAGCTTTTTAAAAAGAACCTGTTTTAAACATAAAAACTTGTTAAAATTCTAGATATTATTATATCCAACCTAAATATGATGCGTAGGAAATGGGTTTTTTTTTTAAACCTCATCCAATTTCAACGTTCTGAAATCAACGAGGCAAGCACTTCGTTTGTTATTTTATTTTATTTATTTTTGTTTTGTTTTGGTTGTTTTTTAATCCCTCATTTGAGATTTTCTAGAACGGCCAAAAACAAACACCACTCGATGGTAGTTCCAAATTGGGCAGGATATTTGGAGGTCCTCGCCAAGGAAAAGGAATTTAGAAATTTCAAAATGGGAAAGTGTCCCTATAATTGTTGTGTCACTTTACAGCTGTGTCGGGCCTTTGACAGTAATTATATTCTTTCTTGCTGTCTCTTTTTTCAGTATTTCAAAATTGATTGTATGCTTGTCATTATTTGCACTCTATGAAGTTTTCTGTTCATCCCTTTCTGTCTCCTTTTCTCCCTCCATCTATCTTTGTTTATCTTCTATTTCCTTATGCGTCTTTTTGACTATCATTTTCTTTTTTTTTAATTATTCGGTATGTCTGCTTTTTTTCTTTTTTTTTGTCCTTGTCTCACAATCATACTACTTTTCTCACATGCACCCTTTTTTTTTTTTTTTTTTTTTTATTGCATGTCTGGTATTTAAATTTTTGTTTGCTACATTATTTACCAGCCTGTTTAAATGCTCTCGAATGTTTATTTTTATAGTAACTCTCTCCTACATTTTCTCTTTTCATTCTTGTTCTTGTTTTTTTTTCTCCTACTTCTTCTTCTTCTTCTTCTTCTTCTTCTTCTTCTTCTTCTTCTTCTTCTTCTTCTTCTTCTTCTTCTTCTTCTTCTTCTTCTTCTTCTTCTTCTTCTTCTTCTTCTTCTTCTTTTCTCCATCTTTTTGTTCCTCTTCTCTCACTCTCTCTCTCCCTCTACCTCTCTCTCTCTCAAAATTTTTTCTCCAAACGTTTCATAAAACAATATTCTACACTCTTTCTCTCTAGAAACCTGTCCCAATACTCTTTATTTATTCTCTCCATTACTCGCAATCTCTACCTCGATATTTCTCTCTCTATCCATCTCATGTCACGTTTCTAATTTGTCTGGCTTTACTCATTTTCTTTACAATTTTAATCAATGAATAATTTCGCACAACCTATTTCTATCTTCATTTCTCTCTCACTCTCTTTCTCTCTTTTTCTCCACTTATTAATTGATCTATCATTTTCCTCTTCTCTGTCTGTCTGTCTGTCTGTCTGTCTGTCTCTCCCTTTCTTCTCTCTCTCTCTCTCTCCTTTTCTTCTCTCTCTCTCCCTCTCTCTCTCTCTCCCTTTCTTCTCTCTCTCTCTATCTCTCTCCCTCTCTCCGTGGCCCTTGTCTATAACAGCAAAGATTTTGTATTAATAGGGCATCTACCTTCTCTCTCTCTCTCTCTCTCTCTCTCTCTCTCTCTCTCTCTCTCTTATTAGAAAGACAAAGTCACCACAATTTGGCATTTCTTTTTTCTTCTCTCTACTGTTTATTTTTTCCCTTCACACTTGGAGGACAACTTGTTCTACACACAATCTGATGAAGCCACATTAAAGGCGAAATGTTCATATATTAAATCTATTGTTATGTTTCTTTTTTTAGTCCCGTAGTTATAAAGTTGTATGCCTGTCTCTTTTTAGAGCTCTCTCTCCCTCCCTCTCCCCCCCTCTCTCTCTCTCTCCCTCTCTCTGTCTCTCTCTATCTCTCTCTCTCTCTCTCTCTCTCTCTCACCCTCTCCCTCTCTCTCTCCCTCTCTCTCTCTCCCTCTCTCTCTCTCCCTCTCTCTCCCTCTCTCTCTCTCTCTCCCTCTCTCTCTCTCTCTCTCTCTCTCTCTCTCTCTCTCTCTCTCTCTCTCTCTTACTCCCTCTCTCTCTCCCTCTCTCTCTCTCTCCCTCTCTCTCTCCCTCTCTCTCTCTATCTCTCTCTCTCTCTCCCTTTCTCTCTCTCTCTCTCTCTCTCTCTCCCTCTCCCTCTCTCCGTGGCCCTTGTCTATGACAGCAAAGATTTTGTATTAATAGGTCATCTACCTTCTCTCTCTCTCTCTCTCTCTCTCTCTCTCTAATTAGAAAGACAAAGATACCACAATTTGGGATTTCTTTTTTTCTTCTCTCTACTGTTTATTTTTTCCCTTCACACTTGGAGGACAACTTGTTCTACACACAATCTGATGAAGCCACATTAAAGGCGAAACGTTATATTTTAAATCCATTGTCGTGTGGATTCCTTTTTTTAGCCCCGTAGTTATAAAGTTGTATGCTTGTTTCTTTTTAGACTTTCTCTCCCTCCCTCTCTCTCTCTCTCTCTCTCTCTCTCTCTCTCTCTCTCTCTCTCTAATTAGAAAGACAAAGACACCACAATTTGGGATTTCTTTTTTCTTCTCTCTACTGTTTATTTTTTCCTTCACACTTGGAGGACAACTTGTTCTACACACAATCTGATGAAGCCACATTAAAGGCGAAATGTTCATATATTAAATCTATAGTTATGTTGTTTCTTTGTTTAGTCCCGTAGTTATAAAGTTGTGTGCCTGTCTCTTTTTAGAGCTCTCTCTCTCCCTCTCTCTCTCTCTCTCTCTCTCTCTCTCTCTCTCTCTCTCTCTGTCACTCTCCTATAATAACACGATTCTGTATTAATACGGTATCGACCTTCGTGCCCCAAACAGAAATGAAAGTCCCATCATTTCGCGAGATTTTTTTAACATCCCCGTCAACAGGATTTTTCTGTTTGTCTGACACACACGGCTCTGATTGCTCTGATTGATTCATCAAGGATTGTCTCCCCTCCCCGTTACCCTATTTCTAGCTGCCGTGGCACCTGCCTCTAGCTTCAAGGTTCTTTGCGATTCATTTGTAATAATGTTTTTATTCATTCAGCATTCGTTTTGTTTTGTATCTTCTGTGAAGTTTTTTCTTTCTTCTAAAGGGAAATATGTGTTTATTATTTTTTTTAGTTAAGTCTGTCAATCTGTATTTAGTTCATATTTAAAGAAAATTAAGACTGTAAACAAAGAGCAAATTGGTCCTCATTTAAGGGAAAGAAATGTTCTTTCATTTGTACGACTCTTTTTCTTTTTATTTTCTCGAATACTTCTCTTACTTTCGTACTAATCTATTCCCTTTATCCTCTAAAATCTATACAACTGAACAGACATTTCAACTTAAAGGTCTATTAATAAAGATATCTATAGACGTAGACGCCTTTGACAAGATCTTTTGTTTTTCGCACATCAAAAATTTCTCCAGGTGTCTTTATACGTAGAAAACAGACTTTAGGTGCACAGCAATTATAGAAACTCCAATCAGAGAACATTGAGATTGGTAAAAAAAAAAAAAATAAAAAATATTTCCTTATTATCTGTCCCATAAAGATTGCATACTGTGGCAGCGAAATATCAACATGATATAAAACAGGGAAAACTGCATTATGATGGTAGCAAGACATGGTCTTTGTGCATGGACCAAAAGAGTTAAGAATCAAGGGGTGTTGCCATCATTATTATTATTATGTTTATCACTTTTATTATATTTTTATGATTATCCTTATTTTTTCAAATTAAACATAAAATATTAAAATACTATTTCATTCACGTCTTTCCTTTTCGATCTTATTATTTTTCATTAATTTTTTTTATTCTTATAGTCCCGTATGTTTTCCCGTATGCTTCTAATATCAAGTTATCCATCTACAAGTATAGCGTCCATACGTTTACTGCAAGTTATCCATCTACAAGTATAGCGTCCATACGTTTACTCCAAGTTATCCATCTACAAGTATAGCGTCCATACGTTTACTGCAAGTTATCCATCTACAAGTATAGCGTCCATACGTTTACTGCAAGTTATCCATCTACAAGTATAGCGTCCATACGTTTACTCCAAGTTATCCATCTACAAGTATAGCGTCCATACGTTTACTCCAAGTTATCCATCTACAAGTATAGCGTCCATACGTTTACTCCAAGTTATCCATCTACAAGTATAGCGTCCATACGTTTACTCCAAGTTATCCATCTACAAGTATAGCGTCCATACGTTTACTCCAAGTTATCCATCTACAAGTATAGCGTCCATACGTTTACTGCAAGTTATCCATCTACAAGTATAGCGTCCATACGTTTACTCCAAGTTATCCATCTACAAGTATAGCGTCCATACGTTTACTCCAAGTTATCCATCTACAAGTATAGCGTCCATACGTTTACTCCAAGTTATCCATCTACAAGTATAGCGTCCATACGTTTACTCCAAGTTATCCATCTACAAGTATAGCGTCCATACGTTTACTCCAAGTTATCCATCTACAAGTATAGCGTCCATACGTTTACTCCAAGTTATCCATCTACAAGTATAGCGTCCATACGTTTACTCCAAGTTTCCATACATTATAGCGTCCATACGTTTACTCCAAGTTTCCATACATTATAGCGTCCATACGTTTACTCCAAGTTTCCATACATTATAGCGTCCATACGTTTACTCCAAGTTTCCATACATTATAGCGTCCTTACGTTTACTCCAAGTTTCCATACATTATAGCGTCCATACGTTTACTCCAAGTTTCCATACATTATAGCGCCCTTACGTTTACACCAGGTCTGTGTATATCATATCGTCCATACGTTTTACTCCAGGCCTCCAAACATTGTAGCGTCTATACGTTTAATCCATGCCTCCACATCTTCTCCTGTATAAACATAATTCTTTCCCTATCCATATCGTGCTGACTTAAGGCTCGGACACAGGCCGGAGGGATGGATGGCTCTTCAGACAGTCCTGGCCAGTCCTTCAGAGGGTTTCTGATGACCACTGTCCAGTCTTGACACAGCAACTGGTCATTTTGTGGAGGGTCCGAGTCAATGTCTGTCTAGCCTGGGGCTCAGTGACATGGGAAGAGCATGGGGTGGTGAAGAGAAAGGAAGATGATAGGGGGTAGAAAGAATGAGAGAGAGAGAGACAGACAGACATCAGACCGACAGACAGACAGGGAGACAGACAGGCAGACATAAATAAGTTAAGAGAAAGACACAAAAAGAAAGAAATAGAGATAAAGAGAATGTGAAAATGTGAGAAAGAAAGATAACTAAACGAGTTGCAGAGATTAAGAAAGAGAGAGTTAATGAAGATTGTCTAAAATAACTAGACGCAGAGAGGAGAAAATAATATAAAGAGAACAAAGATAAAAACAGAGCGGCATGGTGGACATAAAAGGAAAAAAAAAACTGTTAAAATAGAAAATAAAAACTACAATTTCAGGATACGAAAAAAAAATTATAATCATGAAGGCAGCTAAAATGATTAGGAGATAATGAGATCGCAGAAAAAAAGGTTTACAGAGGGAAGGACTTCATGGTGGAGAGTGAGAGAGATGGAAGAAAAAAACTTGTGAAAAAGAAAATGGGTATAGAAAAAACATAATCGTTATAACAGCAACGAAGAAAGGGGAACACCAGATCGACATAAACTGATGATCATAATATGTTGATAAATATATAGAAAAAAACACATAATCGTTACAACAGCAACCAAAAAAGAGGAACACCAGATCGACATAAACTGATGATCATAATATGTTGATAAATATATAGAAAAAAACATAACAGCAACCAAAAAAGGGGAACACCAGATCGACATAAACTGATGATCATAATGTGTTGATAAATATATAGAAAAAACACATTAATAATCAGACACAGAAAGAGTGTTGCAGAGAGAAAAGGTTCTTAAGAATAGAATATCCCATTAACACATGGGCAATACGCGGAAAAAACCAGCAACAGGAGAGGGAAAGAAAACTTGCACTTTAAAATTGCTCAATTATGGCACACACACGCACACGCCAAGCTCCTAAAAGGGGAAAGATTATTGGCTAAATATAACCTGAAACCGTTTTTAAATATTTTTCGCTGAGAGCGTTTCGAACAAATTAATGAGAAATTAATTTACTTGTTCCAGTTATGCTTGGTTCATTGGCAGATTACATATTTTGTATATGTGTGTTATGTGTATTTATGTGTGTTATGTGTGTTGTAGTGTTTCGTATGCTGATTAAATGCTTGTGTAATGGAAGAAACAATGTTTTCTTTCCCAAATAATTAATTGACTAAATCAATAATGTGTTGTAAGATAGGTTCATTTTCTTAATAATCATTTTTTTAAAATATATCTTTAAAGTTTTTTTTATCTGACAATTGTATTTATAATTGCATTGTCTATTACTATCTATTAGTTTGTTCTTTAATTATTTAATCACTTTTAGACCGATGCCTTCAGCAGACGCTGTTGATTTTATAATTGAATCTGAGGTACTTGTATTTGTACTTTACACAGACGAAAATAGCTGATACAAAAAGAGACCATTATTTTTTTTTGTGTGTAATTATCTAATCATGTGCAAAATGACCGAAAAAAAATATAAAAGTTCATGTACTTAGAGAGAGAAAGAGAGAGAGAGAGAGAGAGAGAGAGAGAGAGAGAGAGAGAGACAGACAGACAGACAGACAGAGAAAGAGAGAGAGAGAGAGACAGACAGACAGACAAAGAGACAGAGAAAGAGAGAGAGAGAGAGAGAGAGAGAGAGAGTGAAAGAGAGAGAGACACACACAGACAGAGAGACAGACAGACAGACAGACAAAGAGAGAGAGAGAGAGAGAGAGAGAGAGAGAGTGAAAGAGAGAGAGACAGACACACAGACAGAGAGACAGAGAGACAGACAGACAAAGAGAGAGAGAGAGAGAGAGAGAGAGAGAGAGAGAGAGAGAGCTATAAAAAGAGCAGTTTTTTTTTCTTCTCCTTCCTTCTTTCCTCTATCTTTTGCTGCTGATTTCCTTTCTGTCTATTCTATATCTTTTCCCATATTTCATTCCTATTTTGTTCTTCTATCTGTTTTTCATCCATGATAAATTATCGTCTCGTATACGTTTCGAACTTTACTTTCGTTCACCTGATAAACTCTCACTCATCGTCCTCCTGCCTTCTCTCTCTCTCTCTCTCTCTCTCTCTCTCTCTCTCTCTCTCTCTCTCTCTCTCTCTCTCTCTCTATCTTTCGCTCTCTCTCATAATCTCTCTCTTTTTCTCTTTCTCTCTCCCTCCCTCCTTTCTCTCTCTCCTTCCCTCCCTCCTTTCTCTCTCTCTCTCTTTCTCTCTCTCTATCTTTCGCTCTCTCTCATAATCTCTCTCTTTTTCTCTTTCTCTCTCTCCCTCCCTCCTTTCTCTCTCTCTCTTTTTCTTTCTCTCTCTATCTTTCGCTCTCTCTCCTTATCTCTCTCTCTCTTTATCTCTCTCCCTCCCCCCTTCTCTGTCTCTGTCTCTGTCTCTTTCTCTCTCTCTCCATCTTTCGCTCTCTCTCCCTCCTCCCTTTCTCTCTCTCCTTCCCTCTCTTCCTCCCCTCTTCTCTCTCTCTCTCTCTCTCTCTCTCTCTCTCTCTCTCTCTCTCTCTCTCTCACTCTGTTCTCTGCCTTCACCCTTTCCCCAAGACCTCTTGTATTTTTTTCATTATTTAATGACCGGATCAAGTAAACGCCAGTTTATCACGCACCTGCCAGCAACACTCACTCTTCAGAAGGACGAGAACCAATTCTCTCCCCTTTTTCCCGCCATCTGGTCGTGCATGCCGGGTAAAGAGAGGAATTTCAGGATGTGTCACGTGATCTTGAGTACGCTGTCTGACCTACATTGAATAATTCCGATTCATAGAGCAGAGAAGCTGGATTCTAATGATTCATGTCATATTTTTTATGGCCTTGAATTTAGAGTAAGGAAAAAAAAAGGAACAGATCTATACTCTTAAATAGACTTTAAATTCAAACTTGATTTACGATACATTGATTTTGTGTGAAGAAAAAACGTGTTTTTATAATAATGAAAAATCAATTGAAACTGGTATTATTTAGCCCTCGGGTATAGATATATCAGTAGTTTCACAGAAGATCCTGTGAAGCAATAGAATGAATTCGAGACTGACTTGACCAGTTGAATGTATTATCAATTACGGAGAAGACTCTTCTTGCGAAGAACACATGGACCAGGAAATCAGCTGTATACAGACTGTCGTAAAACACCATCATAGACATATACCTTTTCCCACCTTGCTCAGAGTACTGACCATTAACAGATTATTTCTATGTTTCGCTATCTTGAACCAAATTCTTCACTTTTACCCATGTCCTTCCGCTTCTGGTCTCATTTCCCTCCCTGACTCACCTTCAAGATTCATGTGGTCTTCCACCTAACCGTTTGCCGTGAAGATTCTAATCCAGCGCCCGTCTTATGATGCTTTTGTCAGTCTGTTTGAGAGTATAGCCAATCCATTTCTAACGTCTTATTTCAATTTCAATCACAACCAATAGCTGCTCCCTTGTTTTCTGAATCTCTTTTTTTATTTATGCGCTTGTATCCCCATCTTATCTTAGCGAGCTTGTGTAGAGACTTGTTGACGAGAACCTGAATTGGCTTCACACAGTCTCATATAGTTTATTTACCTTTTTTTCTATATGTGCTTGTATCCCCATCTTATCTTAGTGAGCTTGTGTAGAGACTTGTTGACGAGAACCTGAATTGGCTTCACACAGTCTCATATAGTTTATTTACCTTTTTTTCTATATGTGCTTGTATCCCCATCTTATCTTAGTGAGCTTGTGTAGAGACTTGTTGACGAGAACCTGAATTGGCTTCACACAGTCTCATATAGTTTATTTACCTTTTTTTCTATATGCGCTTGTATCCCCATCTTATCTTAGTGAGCTTGTGTAGAGACTTGTTGACGAGAACCTGAATTGGCTTCACACAGTCTCATATAGTTTATTTACCTTTTTTTCTATATGTGCTTGTATCCCCATCTTATCTTAGTGAGCTTGTGGAGAGACTTGTTGACGAGAACCTGAATTGGCTTCACACAGTCTCATATAGTTTATTTACCTTTTTTTCTATATGTGCTTGTTTTGGTTTATTTTTGCTGATATTTCACTGTTGTCAGAATTAAAAAGAAAATGTAAATCCTTTGGGTGGTTATTATAAACTTGCCACCATGCTTTGTGCATCAGGGCATTATTCTTTTTATACTAGCATATTTTTCTTTTGCAGAGTGAGGCCTATTTTTTTTTTATATCACAAACCCATTCTAGGCCCTTAAATAGGTCAATTGATAAAACGCCGTTTTCCCAACCTGGGGCTACTTAGGTCAATCTATGCCTGGCACTGACCGTAGAAACGAAGTGACACTTTTGCTTACGGGGATGTTAATGTAAATCTAGGGCTGAATAGGAGATTCTAAAAAAACAATCGATCTAATTTTTCTTTTTATCTATCTCTCTATCTAGCTATATATGTATCTATTCTATTTATCAACTATTCTCTCTATTTATCTACCTGTTTATCTAATTGACTATTTTTATCTTACTTTAATCTGTCTTTCTATTTATATATCCATCCCTGTTTAATTAAAATAAAATGCCATTTTCCTCAAGACGGTATGCATTGTTCGTTATTTATACTACCTTTACTTCTGAAACAATATGAAAGTTAGAAACAAGAAGACCATAAAAAGCGAAAATTCCAAGCATTCTTTAGGAAAAATTGCATTTACCCAAAGTTTTCCCTACCGTAAAACGTCTTTTTTGATTGTGTCACTATGACATATGGGTCTAAATATTGAGTGATCTGACATGCCGTGGCAGGAAATATTCCTCTATGTTCTTAATATGCTGTCCGTGCAACTCCCAGCCATGGAAGGCTAACTATCTATAGAGTGTAGTGTCTCTCTCTCTCTCTCTCTCTCTCTCTCTCTCTCTCTCTCTCTCTCTCTCTCTCTCTCTCTCTCTCTCTCTCTCTCTCTCTCTCTCTCTCTCTCTCTCTCTCTCTCTCTCTCTCTCTCTCTCTCTCTCTCTCTCTCTCTCTCTCTCTCTCTATATATATATATATATATATATATATATATATATATATATATATAAATAAATGTAACGATCCACTCTTTTTTGTCGCGAAGTCTATGTGAGAACATCTTATGACGAACGAAATGATCGAAGGGAAACGTCACAGGGGGAAACTGACAGTGGATCAAAGTGGCTAAATATAGAAATAGTGACAGATGCATTAAAAGCAACAAGAGATCGAGAGGAGAAGGAGGTCCTGGTTTTTTTTCTACTTCAAAAATAAGAGCACCTGATTGATTGATTGATTGATTGATTGATTGATTGATGTAAGAACAGCAGCTTCAAAAGGAGACTAAGTATGAACAAGTCAGTTGGCCCTTATTGTGAGAAATCTGTAGACATTGTTCTTGTAAAATCGTGTCAAGGACAATATCATGTCGACCATAAAGAAACATCATGTCTTTCTTTTTTCTATTCTGCGTACCTGTTCATTTTTAAGGGGGGGGGGGGGGGAATTGAAGGACGGAAGGGGTAGGGTTAAGAAAAACTACATTTGGATAAGATTACCTTAGGCGTATTACACTCCGCCTCGCAGAGAATAGCTGAAGAAAAAGACTAAAATGATTTTAACTACAATATTAACGTTAACTTTAATTTAACAAGAGTTCTTTAAATAACAGGGTGAACATTACGCTTTAATTTGATATACAAGAATGAGATATCAATTACAACAGTCACAATTGAAAACGCATTAAGAGACACGTTAGTCTTAAGATATGCGCTTCAACTCCTGAGCCAGTGTAATTCCGACCATTGTAGAAAAAAAAAGCAATGTCAGTAGACGGGCAATTCGTATGTAAAGCGATTATACCTCTCTCTCTCTCTCTCTCTCTCTCTCTCTCTCTCTCTCTCTCTCTCTCTCTCTCTATCTCTCTCTCTCCATCTCTTTCATTCGATTTATGTATCCTTTTTTCGCTCTTTCTCATTCTTTCTATCTCTCTTTCCTTATCTCTGTCTATCACTCTCTATCCTCTTCTGTCTCTCTATCTCTCTCTTTATCTCTCTTTCACTCTCTTTTTTCGTCTCTCTCTCTCTTTCTCTCTCTCTCTCTCTCTCTTTCTCTCTCTCTCTCTCTCTCTCTCTCTCCATCTCTTTCATTCGATTTATGTATCTTTTCTTCGCTCTTTCTCACTCTTTCTATCTCTCTTTCCTTATCTCCGTCTATCAGTCTCTCTCTCCTTCTGTCTCTCTATCTCTCTCTTTATCTCTCTTTCACTCTCTTTTTTCGTCTCTCTCTCCCACTCTCACTCTCTCTCACGTCGTCGCCTCCGTTATTACAGGCCTGGAGTAAGGCTGGATCAGGAGCCTGGAGTCTGGGTCATACGGGTGGACCATAAGCTCTTCAAAGGTTTATCATTGTCTTTACGATTTTATAATGACGAGAGTGAGATGCTAGGCTCTAAGTCCCTCTGACTTGCCGGGCATTTTAGGGTTGTGTGGTTGAGTGTTGGATGAGCCTTACAAAATGAAAGAGGGTGAGGTAAATTAAGATGGGGATAGAGGAACCGTTTGCCTTTTTTTTGTTTTTTTTCTGTTCTTGTTTTTTTTTAATTTGTTTAGACCATGATTGTTAGATATATATATATATATATATATATATATATATATATATATATATATATATATATAGTTAGATAATAAATAAGTTTGATAGATAGATAGACAGATAAGCAGTTAGATCTATAGACAGATACATATATAAATAGATACATATAAACATAGAGATATAGACAGACATATTGATTAATTATATAAAAAGATAGAGATAAAGATAGATAAACTGTATGATAGTTATATTACATAAATATAACGCTTCATAGGGTGAGAAAAATATATAGATGAAGTGTGAGAGACGGCGAGAGAGAGAAAGAGAGTGAGAGACAGGTCAATAGATCGTTCGATAAATATAGAAATGTCTAGAAGCTTTATAAATGTTATTGATATAAGAAAAGGGAGGAACCAAAAGAGGTAGCCTGAGAGTCAAAGAGTGAGGGAAAGGAGAAAAACTGTTCAGGTGCTGATAGAGTAAGAGAGAGAAAGAGTGATACAGATTGGAGGATAGAGGAGAGAGAAAGAAGGAAGAATGAAAGCAAAAGGTGAGCTAGAGCGTTGGAAGAGGATGGGTAGGATAAAATAGTGAGAAGAAAAATTCTTGCACGGGATTGTGAGACAGAGAAAATATCATGTAAAATAAAGAAGGCATGAATGCAAAATATAAAATTATAACATCATAATGAAGACTGGTACACTAAAAAATAGAAAAATGATGCAAAATTAAAAAAAAAATACGAATAGATAAATAAAGAGGAAGACACTGACAAATAAAATTAGGGATACAGAGAGATAGTTTTTTTTTTTTTTTATTTTTTAACGCAAATGACAGAGATAGAACATAAATGGAGATAACGGAGAGGTTTGGTTTGTTGTTGATATAGCGCCTGTACACAACACGCTGATCTTAGACCTTTCTTACATCAAACATAATCACTTCAGCCTGTACACTACACGCTGATCTTAGACCTTTTGTTACATCAAACATAATCACTTCAGCCTGTACACAACACGCTGATCTTAGACCTTTCTTACATCAAACATAATCACTTCAGCCTGTACACAACACGCTGATCTTCGACCTTTTGTTACATCAAACATAATCACTTCAGGCTGTACACTACACGCTGATCTTAGACCTTTTGTTCCATCAAACATAATCACTTCAGGCTGTACACTACACGCTGATCTTAGACCTTTTGTTCCATCAAACATAATCACTTCAGGCTGTACACAACACGCTGATCTTAGACCTTTTGTTTCATCTAACATAATCACTTCAGGCTGTACACAACACGCTGATCTTAGACCTTTTGTTTCATCTAACATAATCACTTCAGGCTGTACACAACACGCTGATCTTAGACCTTTTGTTTCATCTAACATAATCACTTCAGGCTGTACACAACACGCTGATCTTAGACCTTTTGTTACATCAAACATAATCACTTCAGCCTGTACACTACACGCTGATCTTAGACCTTTTGTTACATCAAACATAATCACTTCAGGCTGTACACAACACGCTGATCTTAGACCTTTTGTTTCATCTAACATAATCACTTCAGGCTGTACACAACACGCTGATCTTAGACCTTTTGTTACATCAAACATAATCACTTCAGCCTGTACACTACACGCTGATCTTAGACCTTTTGTTACATCAAACATAATCACTTCAGCCTGTACACTACACGCTGATCTTAGACCTTTTGTTACATCAAACATAATCACTTCAGGCTGTACACTACACGCTGATCTTAGACCTTTTGTTACATCAAACATAATCACTTCAGGCTGTACACAACACGCTGATCTTAGACCTTTTGTTTCATCTAACATAATCACTTCAGGCTGTACACTACACGCTGATCTTAGACCTTTTGTTCCATCAAACATAATCACTTCAGCCTGTACACTACACGCTGATCTTAGACCTTTTGTTCCATCAAACATAATCACTTCAGGCTGTACACTACACGCTGATCTTAGACCTTTTGTTACATCAAACATAATCACTTCAGGCTGTACACAACACGCTGATCTTAGACCTTTTGTTTCATCTAACATAATCACTTCAGGCTGTACACAACACGCTGATCTTAGACCTTTTGTTACATCAAACATAATCACTTCAGCCTGTACACAACACGCTGATCTTAGACCTTTTGTTACATCAAACATAATCACTTCAGCCTGTACACAACACGCTGATCTTAGACCTTTTGTTTCATCTAACATAATCACTTCAGCCTGTACACAACACGCTGATCTTAGACCTTTTGTTTCATCAAACATAATCACTTCAGCCTGTACACAACACGCTGATCTTAGACCTTTTGTTTCATCTAACATAATCACTTCAGCCTGTACACAACACGCTGATCTTAGACCTTTTGTTTCATCTAACATAATCACTTCCGCCTGTACACAACACGTTGATCTTAGACCTTTTGTTTCATCTAACATAATCACTTCAGGCTGGACAGAAACGATTAGATCACACTCTTTTCTCTCCCACCAACAGTATGGGGCATGGGGCATGGGGCAGAAAAGGGCAGATGCTCTTACTGCGTAGTTTCATGTACTCCGCGAAATGTGCCATATCCCTATTAGGTGGGTCACAATTTATCACCCAGAGGAGTCTGAAAAGTTGGTTTTTTTTTTGTTTTTTTTTTTTTTGAGAAAAAAGAAATTATTGCTTTTGTATTGAACTTTTAGATATATGCAAACTACACATAACAACCTATATTTGAAAATAAGTTTTGAACAATTGTAGCCTTATGTATTTCAAAGTGTGGCATTAACCTTTTACTAAACCTACACACACAGGGTGGGTCAATATGAGCCCATATGATAATTATAAAATAGCAGGAACTCAACATTCCCGGCTTCTATTTTCATGACATCCCTATGCAGCTGCAACCATGCACAAATTGCTGAGTTCTCTCAGGGAATTCTTAGTAGCTTCCATTTGTTTCATTTACATCAGCTAATGCACTGTAATAAGTAATATTGGGTCATTATGACCCACCTTGTAGAGAAAAGGAAAAAGATGTTTTTATGTTTTTGCAATAGAAATATAATGGGACATAATGACCCCCCTTGCACGGGAGTGCAGTTGATAAGCCTTGTGGGGAAAGGGTTAAAAATAAAGAAAAAAAAAAGAGATTTCTGTGAGGAGTCAAAGAAAGTGATTAAACAAACAGGATCTGTGCTAACTTGCCTAAAAACGAGTCATTACGTCATTCTTAAAAGATTCTTTACATTCCCAAAATTATGTTTACATTTTTCATCGATAGTGTGTTTATTAGTTTTTAAGTATTCTCTATTATGATGAGGCAACAAAAATTAAAGAGAATATGGTTTTCAGGAATGGAATAGCTTCTATCCGACTGCATACATTATAACTAAAACTCTCAGTACACCAGGGAAGCTGCACATCTTTCTGAGACGTGAAAAACAGTTTGTAGACAATCATAACATTTTCTGCATGTAACAAAAGGTATTAAATGTTAAGAAGGCTTCAAAAAGCAATATCTACAAGCAATGTTAAGGTTCGTCATCAACAAGCAATGTGAGGGCTAACGATCAACAAGCAATGTTAGGGCTTACGATCTACAAGCAATGTTAGGGCTTGCCATCAACAAGCAATGTTAGGGTTTGCGATCAACAAGCAATGTTAGGGCTTGCGATCTACAAGCAATGTTAGGGCTTGCCATCATCAAGCAATGTTAGGGCTTGCCATCATCAAGCAATGTTAAGGCTTGCGATCTACAAGCAATGTTAGGGCTTGCCATCAACAAGCAATGTTAGGGTTTGCGATCTACAAGCAATGTTAGGGCTTGCGATCTACAAGCAATGTTAGGGCTTGCCATCATCAAGCAATGTTAGGGTTTGCGATCTACAAGCAATGTTAGGGCTTGCCATCATAAAGCAATGTTAGGGCTTGCCATCATCAAGCAATGTTAAGGCTTGTCTTCATCAAACAATGTTAGGACTTGTCATCAAAAAGCGATGTTAGGGCTTCAAATCAACAAGCAATGCTATGGCCTGTCATCAACAAGCAAAGTAAGGGCTTGTCATCAACAAGCAATATTAGGCCTTGTCATCAACTAGAAATGTTCGGGCTTGTCACCAATAAACAAGGTTAGGGCTTGCCATCAACAAGCAATTTTAGGGCTTGTCATCAAAAAACAATGTTAGGGCTTGTCATCAACAAGCAATGTTAGGGCTTGTCATCAAAAAGCAATGTTAGGGCTTGCCATCAACAAGCAATATTAGGGCTTGCCATCAACAAGAATTGTTAGAGTTTGCGATCTACAAGCAATATTAGGGCTTGCCATCATCAAACAATGTTAGGGTTTGCGATCTAAAGCAATCTTAGGGCTTCCCATCATGAAGCAATGTTAAGGCTTGCAATCTACAAGCAGTTTTAGTGCTTGCCATAATCAAGCAATGTTAGGGTTTACGATCTACAAACAATGTTAGCGCTTGCCATCATCAAGCAATGTTAGGGCTTGCCATCATCAAGAAATGTTAGGGCTTACCATCATCAAGCAATGTTAGGGCTTGCCATCATCAAGCAATGTTAGGGCTTGTCTTCATCAAGCAATGTTAGGGCTTGTCATCAACAAGCAATGTTAGGGCTTGTCATCAACAAGCAAACTTAGGGCTTGTCATCAACAAGCAAGGCTAGGGCTTGTCATCAACAAGCAATGTTAGGACTTGTCATCAACAAACAATGTTAGGGCTTGCCATCATCAAACAATGTTAGGTTTTGCGATCTAAAGCAATGTTAGGGCTTCCCATCATCAAGCAATGTTAGGGCTTGCGATCTACAAGCAATGTTAGGGCTTCCCATCATCAAGCAATGTTAGGGTTTACGATCTACAAACAATGTTAGCTCTTGCCATTATCAAGCAATGTTAGGGCTTGTCTTCATCAAGCAAAGTTAGGGCTTGTCATCAACAAGCAATGTTAGGGCTTGCCATCATCAAGCAATGTTAGGGCTTGTCATCAACAAGCAATGTTAGGGCTTGTCATTAACAAGCAATGTTAGGGCTTGTCATCAACAAACAATGTTAGGGCTTTTCATCAACAAGCAATGTTAGGGCTTCCATGAACAAGCAAAGTTAAGGCTTGCCATCAACAAGCAATGTTAGGGGTTGCGATCAACAAAAAATGTTAGGGCTAACAATTAACAAACAATGTTAGGGCTTGCATCAACAAGCATTGTTAGGGCTTGTCAACAACAAGCAATTTTAGGATTTATCAACAAGCATTGTTAGGGCTTGTCATCAACAAGCAATGTTAGAGCTAACACTAAACAAGCAATGTTAGGGCTTGTCATCAACAAGCAATGTTAGGGCTTGTCATCAACAAGCAATGTTAGGGCTAACAATCAACAAAAGTTGTTAGGGCTTGCGATCAACAAGCAATGTTAGGGCTAACACTAAACAAGCAATGTTAGGGTTTATCATCAACAAGCAATGTTAGGTCTTGTCATCAACTAGCAATGTTAGGGCTAACATTCAAGAAGCAATGTTAGGGCTTTTCATCAACAAGCATTGTTAGGGCTAACATTCAACAAGCAATGTTAGGACTTGCCATCAACAAGCGATCTTAGGGCTAACGATCCAAGCCAAGTTAGGGCTTGCCATCAAAAAGCAATGTTAGTGTTAACGATCAACAGGCAATGTTAGGATTTGACATCAACAAGAAATGTTAGGGCTAACGATCAACAAGGAATGTTAGGGCTAACGATCAACAAGCAATGTCAGGGCTTGTCATCAACAAGCAATGTTAGGGCTTCCCATGAACAAGCAAAGTTAGGGCTTGCCATCAACAAGCAATGTCAGGGCTTGCGATCAACAAAAAATGTTAGGGCTAACAATTAACAAACAATGTTAGGGCTTGCATCAACAAGCATTGTTCCGGCTTGTCAACAACAAGCAATTTTAGGATTTATCAACAAGCATTGTTAGGGCTTGTCATCAACAAGCAATGTTAGGGCTAACACTAAACAAGCAATGTTAGGGCTTGTCATCAACAAGCAATGTTAGGGTTTGTCATGAACAAGCAATGTTAGGGCTAACAATCAGCAAAAGTTGTTAGGGCTTGCGATCAACAAGCAATGTTAGGGCTAATGATCAACAAGCAATGTTAGGGTTTGTGATCAACAAGCAATGTTAAGTCTTGTCATCAACAAGCAATGTTAGGGCTAACATTCAACAAGCAATGTTAGGGCTTATCATCAACAAGCATTGTTAGGGCTAACATTCAACAAGCAATGTTAGGGCTTGCCATCAAGAAGCGATCTTAGGTCTAACGATCCAAGCCATGTTAGGGCTTGCCATCAACAAGCAATGTTAGGGCTAACGATCAACAAGCAATGTCAGGGCTTGCCGTCAACAAGCAATGTTAAGGCTAAAGATCAACAAGCAATGTTAGTGCTAACGATCAACAAGAAAAGCCAGGGCTTGCCATCAACAAGCAATGTTAGGGCTAACCATCAATAAGCAATGTTAGGGCTAACGATCCAAGCAGTGTTAAGGCTTGACATCAACAAGCAATGTTAGGGATAACGATCAACAAGCATTGTTAGGGCTTGCCATTAACAAGCAATGTTAGGGCTTGCCATTAAGAAGCAATGTTAGGGCTAACGATCAACAAGCAATGTTAGGGCATGTCATCAACAAGCAATGTTAGGGCTAACGATCAACAAGCAATGTTAGGGCTTCCCATCAACCAGCAATGTTAGGGCTTGCGAAAAAATTTAGAGGACGGATTAGAAACAGATAAATAGATAGATAGATCAATAGAAACATAGATAGATAGATAGAGAGAGAAGAGAGAGAGAGATAGAGAGAAAGAGAGAGAGAGAGAGAGAGAGAGAGAGAGAGAGAGAGAGAGAGAGAGAGAGAGAGAGAGAGAGAGGGAGGGAGACATGAAGGCGTGAAAATTTCTCCGTTTTGTTTTCGATATAAGTTCCTTAGATAGAAATATAGTATTTATACTACTTAAATTTAATGTAATCTATAGCACACTAGTTTTTAATACTAAATTAAAAGGAATTTATGTCTTTTTTCAAGCTCTGTCTCTTTATTTTCATATATTGTTTTTTTTTCCCTCATCCACATAACCACTATTTTGGACAACCATATAGGTGAGTACACAATGTTGTAACATGTTAGGGTAGCTGTGTTTGTGTATGAATGTCGTATTTGCATGACTGTATTAAAATCCACTCACGCCTCCTATTTCTAAATTCTACCCTAACACGTCATGCCTCCTTTTCTGTCTCTCTGTCTGTCTGTCTGTCTGTCTGTCTGTCTTTCTCTCTCTCTCTATCTCTCTCTGTCTGTCTGTCTGTCTTTCTCTCTCTCTCTCTCTGTCTCTCTCTCTTTGTCTGTCTGTCTCTCTCTCTGTCTCTCTGTCTGTCTGTCTCTCTGTCTCTCAGTCTCTGTCTCTGTCTCTGTCTCTCTCTCTCTGTGTGTCTCTCTCTCTCTCTCTCTCTCTCTCTCTCTTTCTCTCTCTTTCTCTCTCTCCCCCACTGTTGTCTCTAATCAAATCTATTTGTCTCTTTAAAAGACTAACCGGGAATTTTAAGGGTCTCAACTTTCTTGAAAGAATCAGACTACATAAATCCCAGCACCTTATGACTTTGTATACTGTCTTCTACCACATATTTTTGCCCTTATATTTGTTTTTAATACTTGGAATAACCCAGAGTGTTAGTCAGTATTATACATAATTCGTTGTCTTTCTTGATAGTTGTAGCTCTATTTTTTTCAATGTTGTGTATTTAATGTTTGTTTCTTTGATTGTTTTTTTTTTCCTTTTTTTATGATTTACTGCCAATGACTGTCTTCTTCTACGACACTGGTTGTTTGTATTTAGGATC
Organism: Elysia crispata; assembly: GCA_033675545.1. NCBI lineage: Eukaryota > Metazoa > Mollusca > Gastropoda > Plakobranchidae > Elysia > Elysia crispata. The sequence continues at coordinate 78,178 of JAWDGP010000117.1, read as the reverse complement.
TATTTCTGTTTGTGAAATTGTAAAGTTGTTGATGATGTAACTATTGTTTTTTTTTGTTTTTTTTATGATTTACTGCCAATGACTGTCTTCTTCTACGACACTGGTTGTTTGTATTTAGGATCTATTTCTGTTTGTGAAATTGTAAAGTTGTTGATGATGTAACTATTGTTTTTTTTTTTTTTTGTTTGTTTGTTTTGAATATTGCTGTTGATAACGTCCTCATTGCTGTTATTGTCGTTGTGGTTATTTTTATCTTATTTATCAACCAAATGCGCATTTCCGAAATTCAAGCGTATAAGAATTGCTAAGATGCAGTTTTTCCCCTTTTCTCAAATATGAATTAATGTTGATATCCTCGTCTTCATATTTTTTTAAGTTTTTATTGTGTAAAAATTCACCATATTTTGCGGAGTCGCCAAAGATTTATTAGTGTTTTTTTTTTATTTATAAAAAAAATCTGTTATGTTTTCTTTCACAAAATGTCGCACTCTTTCCAAAGTTTAGAGATTTGAAAAGGATGTGAAGCGATAATGGCTGATAGATACAAACTATGCAAAAGGGGTTCAACTCAGGATATTAAAAAGATTTCCTGCTTACTTCCCTTTGACTTTCTGTCTTTTTTTGCTGAGATGATGAAGTGTCCCTTCTATTTGTTTTTTTTTTTTAACCTTTTTTAAGAAAGTATTAATTACAATAATATTTTTAAGAAAGTTTGAATTGAATCGACAACAGAACTGGTTATGTTGCTGGAGTAGATAAATCATGCGGTACTTGATGATCACTAACGTACAAACTGTTAACGTACTGGTACAAAATACATTTTTGAACCAAGGGAGAAAATACGAAAAACAGAAAACGATAACGTTCTTCTTTCCCCTTCGTTCCCACTGGTGATTTTCTTTTCTTTTCCTGATTTTTTTTTTTATTTAAGTTAAAAAAAATTTTCAAAGAAGAATTGAAATTTCTTGATAATTTATACTTGTTTATTCCTAGACTCACCAAACCTCCAATTTGTCATTATAAATTTCATTTAACAAATTAAAAAAAATATGAAGTATTTTGCATGTTTTTTCAATGAAAGACGAGTTAATATTATTAGAACGAATTTTGTTAATGTGTAGCATATAATAAACTGCACCCGCGTAAGGGTCAAAACAATTTCGTTGATGCAAAAAAAAAAAAAAATAGAAATAATAAGGTGAATCAATTGTTCTTGTTTCTGTATTGTTTTTTTCATTAATTAACTATGTGCAGATTTCATCAGCTATTGTTTGTTACACGCTCATAATGATGTATAGATGTTTCTGTGATTAAAAATTGATATTGGGTATTTTTTAATGAGAGAGTGAGATTTAAAGAAAGAAAGAGAGAGAGAGAGAGAGAGAGAGAGAGAGAGAGAGAGAGAGAGAGAGAGAGAATGACAGAGATAGATAGTAAGAGAAGGTATGTAGATAGAGATATACGAATTATACGTTAACATACAGAAGAACGAATGGAGGAAAACTGGGAGTTTGAAACTACGGAAGGGATCACAGCGTGGGAAGATGGGAAAAACGACGAAACGAGGAAGAACACAACAGAGACGAAGAATTAGAAAAAAGATGGAGTGAACATATTTTTTTCTTCCATCCTGTTTTGTATATCCTATACTTCTTTTTTTTAGCTGGGTATAGGGGTTGTTCCTTTTCAGGAAGAGCCCTCAATCAGTTTAACTCTAAGTCTCAACTCGTATTGTCTTTTTTCCGCCTACCACCCATTTACTCTCCCAACGATCAAAATGTCCTTCACATACTCCGCTGGAACCAAAACAAAGAGATAACCCTTTCCGGTCTGAGTGATGCACCCCTGATAGCTGATAAGATAAGGCGTTTTGGGTTAAAGAGTTCGAGTTTTGCGTGACAGAAGTAAAGATAAACCTGTCAATGAACAACGAGCGCTTTCTTTCTGTGTGTAGTGGTAGAACAAATAGAAAACAATACGATTACTTTTTAGGTTTTGGTGATATTGGTTACAATAATGAGCAGGGAAAATGAAATTGTGTATTAACGGGAAAAAAAAATCAAGATCAAGTTGTCATCAGGATCTTCCTTAATTTTTTCAAAACTTTTTCTAACACCGTCTGGCCAACTCTCGAGTATTTTATTCCCTCTCCTTCTTATGATCCCACTTCGCTTTAGAATAAATTTCAATTCCCCCCTATCTTATTTTCCCTCTATTCCCCCTTACCTTTCTTTCATACTGTCCCTGTCCCTGTCTCTGAAATCCCTTTTAAGAGATTATTTTATTCACTACTTCAAGCATCTGTTCTTTTCAACAACGTGTTGTATTTCCATCCCTTTCCCATACCCCTACTCTTCTTCACCTATAAATTAACTTTCACCTCCTCTTGTCTGACTTGCTTCATGGCTCGGTTCACTCTCTTCCCCGACCCTTCCATCCTCTTACTCTTCCTCATTGCCATTTTTTTAGCTTCCTCTGTTATTCAACATCCTCAATATGGAAAACTCTCGAAACAACATCAACAACATCAGCATCATGAACAACAAAGGCAGCCGTTGAGTTCTCCAAGTCTCCAAGCAATCACCTGAAACCATAACAAAGATGCTATCTGTTGCACACTGTTAGGTGGGGAAGATGGAACAGAAACCTTCGAACTACCAGGCACGTTGTGAAACCATTGCTTCCAGGCCAAATTGGTTAAATTCTGTGCCCCAAAGAGAGAGAGAGAGAGAGAGAGAGAGAGAGAGAGAGAGAGAGAGAGAGAGAGAGAGAGAGAGAGAGAGAGGGTTGCGGGAGGCGGGTGAGATAGGTATATATAGATCGTGAAAGATATAGTAATCGGGAGGGAAAGGTGGAGAGAGAGAGAGAGAGAGAGAGAGAGAGAGAGAGAGAGAGAGAGAGAGAGAAAGAAAGAGATGGGGATTGGCGGGAGGCGGGTGAGATAGGTATATATAGATCGTGAAAGATATAGTAATCGGGAGGGAAAGGTGGAGAGAGAGAGAGAGAGAGAGAGAGAGAGAGAGAGAGAGAGAGAGAGAGAGAGGGTTGCGGGAGGCGGGTGAGATAGGTATATATAGATCGTGAAAGATATAGTAATCGGGAGGGAAAGGTGGAGAGAGAGAGAGAGAGAGAGAGAGAGAGAGAGAGAGAGAGAGAGAGAGAGAGAGAGAGAGAGAGA
>JAWDGP010000117.1:35000-70000 GCA_033675545.1 Elysia crispata | reverse complement strand
TAAAATATTTAGAAAAAAAATACTGAAAGGCATAAAACAATGTTAAATTTGATAACCAAAATTTGACGTTTAAATGCTGATTTCTTTTTTTATACAGTAGTTGAAAAATCTTCGGGAATCCCTAGAATTTTTCTTTAATAATATTTAGGTTTGATTTCTGTTTTTTTAGACTTTAAAAATAGTATTCAAGTTTTATGCCACGTGATGTGTCTTATTTTACCATATTCTGTGTTTGATGGAAGTTTATAATATCTTGATTTTTTTCGTTTTACCTTTAAATTACTTTTTTTTCTGACATTTTTTTTTCTGCTACGTTTTCTTTCTTTGTATTTTTCCAATATCATATTAAAGTTTGTTCAGTTGGACTGCATAAAATATAGTGTATATATATATATATATATATATATATATATATATATATATATATATATTCTGAACTGATAAAAAGATGTCAACTTTTTTCACTACACAAAGAGAGGATTTAATAATAACGGTGTCGTTGGCGTGTGATGAACAGAACTAGAGGGGGAAAAAAGGAAAACAACACCATTGCTTCCTATTTCAAAACGCAAAATATGGTATTAAAAGAAGGTCTGGAACTATTTCACTCATACGTAAACAAATATGACCAGATACAGAGAAAATAAAATGTAATCTAAGCCTGTTGTCAAGATTTCGCAATACGTCGGCCGCCATTTTTTACCTCTCTCCTCTAGTAGGCTCAGCGATGTTTCGTCGATCCAATATGGCTGTGTCGGAAGCCAATTACACCGCTAGGGCTTCCGGTCTGCGCGTGCAGCGACGCCTTGTTACAGGCGGGATAACTCTTACGACTGCATGTTAGCCATTAGGAGTTACGGTTCTTGCATAAATAGCTAACGTCTTCAATGACGCTTTTATCTGAGATTGAGCAGTGTCAGGAAGAATGGTCTAGAAAATTATACGTTTACCATGGAGTGTGAGCGCCCTGAGGCTGGTTTCAATTTAATATTTTGAGACTAGAAATAAAAGTTGCCTTGTTTATCTTATATTTCGACATAAGCCAGAGGCTTTCAGCAGTCGTACTTTGAAAAGTCTAAAACGAGTTAGACGTTTGGAACCATTTAGTTAAAAATATATTTGCTTTTCAATATACTTTATGTTTGTAAGTCTTCTTTTCTAGATAGTGCTGGGATCAAGTTGACATAATTATTTTCAAATTATCAAGGAGTTAACGATTTACATCTGCAATTCATAAATTATGTTTCTCATCTGAAAAATAAATACTGCAAGCTTTACTACCACAAAAAGAAAATAATCTCTCTCTCTCACTCTCTCTGTATCTCTTACATACACACTCAATCACTCGCTCTCGGCTATTTTTTTTGTCTTATATTCCTTTTAATAATTGTTCTTTCTTTTTCTTCCTTGTCTCTCTCTCTGTCACAATCAGTCTTTGATATTTTATCTTTTTTTTTAAAACCATTGAATATCTCGTTTTCTTCACGCTCTGTATACACATCTTATCAAATCCTTAAGTATTATTTTGTTTTCAAGTCTAATTTATTAATGTTAGTTTATAACAGTTGCCACAAGAAGTCGAACTTTAGATTTAGCATTATACGGTAGACTTGTAATCTTCAAAATCTTTTGTTAAACAGAGCGTGACCACACGTTCATTCTGTGTTCAACTTTGGCTCTGTTATTCTGTGAATTATTTCTTGTAAATCTTTATGATGAAAATGAATACAAATGCCGTCCATGTTACGCTATTTTTTTTCTTTTTCTATATGTTCCTCTGTCTCTGTTTCTCTTTGTCTCCCACTACGTCTCTGTTTCTATCTCTCTCTCTCTGCATCTGTCTGTTCCCACATACACAACTTAAAGTAGAAAGTCATAAAAAAGAGAATAAAAATTTAACGGCAACAAATTAAATCGCTAGGAAGAGTTACAATTTTTTGCAAACTTTATCTTGTCTCGTAAAACTTAGTTCGAAGTGACTTTTATCAATATGAAAGGTTCAGAAACAATTTGAGCAAAAAAACAATCATTGAAGCTTTTCCAATCAGATATATCCTGAAAACCGCGGGGCCCGATCCTGGCCCAGTGTGAGAACCCTTGTCGACTAGTATTGTTTCCATTGTGCAGTTTATACACTTGGAAACTAGAGAACCGCCGAGCAAACAGAAATCCTATAACGGGCGACAACTCTTGCAGCTCAGTCTTCCGACAAGAGTGCTCGGTATTTGTTTTGTTGAAACCTCGTCTCGGTTTTGCAGAAAATCACTGGCTGCTTGTCTCCCCTGCGAGGAATATTTTTTGGGAAGTGTGTGTGTGGCTGGCTGGATTTTATTGACTGGATTGTGCATTTAGTGTTTGATTGTGCATGAAAGAAAAAAAAAGAGGGGGGGGGGTTGTTATGCTAACCATACTGTATAACAAGAGAAAGGGTTAGGGTTAGGGTTATTTCTATATAAAGGGTTGTATGTGGTGGTGTTTTTAGGAAACCAGGAAGACTTCAAATCCATGAGTTTCGAGACTGTGGCTTAATGAGTTGAAAGGAAGGAGGCTGATTTGATTTTTGTTGGGTTAATTGTTCTGTAAGATTGCGTGCTATCACCGGAGGATTGAGTGAGTCTAACCTATGAGGAATATCATGGCAAATATCTTGGTTGCCCAGAGGTGGGAGAAGCTTTTCTTTGCTGCGCATGATTTCTACGTGTTGATGGTTCAAGGGGTGCGCTCAACCCAACATTTATGTTATGTTTTTGTGTGTTGGAACCTAGTAATCTAACTAGCAATCCTATTCATGCCTTTTTTATCTCTAGTATGGATTTTTTAACCCTATATAATCCTTATCAAATTTATAATCAGGAACATGTAAAGCGAAGGACGAAAAGACGACAGTAGAACTAATGTCAGAACAACCTGGTAGTGATAAGCAAACACGCAGTGATCACATGAACATGACATGATATAAAAATGTAATTTTTCTGATACTTTTATCTTTCACCTACGTTTAACCGTCTTTTTTTCTGTTATATTTTTGTTGTTCTATTGTGATCGTAATGGTTTTGATGGAGGTGTAACATGAAGGTGTGTGGTAAAGCGACATAATATAGAATTGTAATGAGATTTTGACAATAAACATCTCTGTCTGGCGCTGGCTAATATGTTTCTTCGTTCTACATTTCCCCAACCATTTTTTTAGTTGATTCTTATAATTTATATGATTATTATTAATTATCGTTCTTACTGACCATAAATTTTCACAAAATGAAGCTTATGGGCTCAGTGGTTGTCTTTGGTTGCTTTTGGATTTTTCCAGACAAAAATGGAAGTCACACGAGAAAACTAAGTAGATAGTTTCGAAGTGAAAATCTTTTATTAGAACTTTAAGTAGTTTATTGCTATAAGCCATGTTCTCTTTGATTGGCAGGCCGAAGCATCTATCAATCGATGGTTCTAATTTATATGCGGCAAACATTCTATTTCAGTGATTTTCACTTACAGCCGTATAGCAATCGCTCAACTAACTGAATTTTGAGTTCTTATAATTTGTATCTACAACTACTACTACTACTACCACCATTACCACTGCTACTGCTGCTGCTGCTGATGATGCTTCTACTACTACTACTACTACTACTACTACTACTACTACTACTACTACTACTACTACTACTACTACTACTACTACTACTACTACTACTACTACTACTACTACTACTACTACTGCCACTTATTCTACCACTACTACTACTACTACTACTACTACTACTACTAGTATTACTACTACTACTACTACTACTATTACTACTACTACTACTACTACTACTACTACTACTACTACTACTACTACTACTACTACTACTACTGCTACTACTACGACTACGAGTACGACTACTACTTCTACTACTACGGCTACGAGTACGACTACTATTATTACTACTACTATTACTACGAGTACTACTACTACTACTACTACTACTACTACTACTACTACTACTACTACTACTACTACTACTACTACTACTACTACTACTACTACTACTACTACTACTACTACTACTGCTGCTGCTGCTACTACTACTACTACTACTACTACTACTACTACTACTACTACTACTACTACTACTACTATTACTGCTACTAATACTATTAGTACTTTTATATGAAATCTTATTTGTATGTTTTATTTTCAAACGCATTAACAATTTTAAGATGATTAAAAAAATCCTTTGTTGGTATGAAAACATCTGTTGCTTGTGACGCATTTTATATGCCAAGGATAAAACGTATTTATCATAACAACCTTCCCTAATCTTTTGTTATTTAAAGGAAGATAGTTCTCTAGAACTTCATATATTCATCATTTTGGTAGATACTCTGTTCAAGAAATACCGTGGTATGTATATCATGATTATTGACTTTTTTTTGGTGAAGAAATGGCAGAATTGCAATAAGTTACAATCACAAAAATACTTTTGCGGAATAAACTCAGAAAACTTATTCAGGACTTAAAATTTGAACATCAAATAGAAAAAAAACATATCGGACGAAATCTGTCAAATTAGTGCTACAAAACTTCATTAGCACTTGTAATAGGTTTCAATGTACTTAGATTTTTTGTTTGTCTGAGAGTTAAAAACATACTTTTTTTTCTTCTTTTTTACTATGTATCAGAAGTCGAATAATTCTTCGTGTACTTTTGTATGGACTGACTACATGAGTGAAACTACTCTAATCATGGCGTTATTACTTTAATATGACAAAACTTTCTCCTGTCATGGGTGGAAGTAATATCACATTATCTCATTTTCAGACTTTTACTACAATCATAATTTCTCCAGTTAATTACAGTTTCGGACATCTCTAAATTTAGACAGTCATCATGAAAATCCTGGCAGCTTTTCTTATGCTGGTCTGCATAACTTGCTTTGTGGTATCATCTCTTGCCACACCAGTATCGGAGGCGGTAATTGATTTTTTTTGTCTTTTGATCTCCGTCAGATGAATTTAGGGAATTTTCTGAAACTGACTTAAAGAAAAACATTGTATTAGCAAAGCATATATATATATATATATATATATATATATATATATATTGATAGACGGAAAGATAGATTAAACTAAAATCACATTTGACACAATAGGACCAATCATTCATGATGATAACGATGCAATTTTTTTAATATCGATTATACCTTAATTCCAAGTTGTTGAACTTTACCTTTATTTAGTTTGACATGGACTTAATGAATGTGGTAGTAGCGTTTAGATATGTGAATATGCGCAATCAACCAACAAGTTGGAGCGTTGCGAAGTGTCCAAGTAACGATACCTTATGTATGATAAAATATAACTATTGATTTCAAGCGAAAAAAGGATTAGCTTAAGATTTTCTTGCAAATTCATGTCTACGTTTTGAAGAGTACGGCTGGTCATCCAAAAAACAATGAAATTTATTCTTTGTTTAATCCTCTTAAAAAAAAAACACGTAAAAGAGCATCAAACAACTCATACATCAAAGTTTATAACACTCACCCTGTAATTTTATTCTCAAGATAATTCTTAATCTTTACTTTATTATGTCTGACTTTCCCATACGTTTCTTTTTCCCTGCGTTATCTTTAATTTCCTTCTTTAAATATCTATCTATCTGAATCCGACATCTATTTTTCTGGCATTTGTTCTTAATTCAATTTTGTATTTTTGTCGAAAAAGAATGTAATAAGTGCTGAATAAAGATTTAAAGTATATGCTTTTAATTTGATTGCATTTTTTTCTAATTAAGGGGCAAACAATGCGGAAAAGATCCCTTAGTGACGAAGTCGTCATCATAGTGCTCTTGTCATAGAAGAAATCTATGGATGAAACAAAATAATCTCACTTTGAATAAAAATTTCTAAGATGATTAATTATCATTGTGTCCCTTTTTTTCTAGTATGAATTAATTTACTCAAAAAAGTATTTTTTTTAAATGCTAATTGTCGCTCAATAGAACTGAAAAACACAGAAACACAAACTAGACTTTCCGAATTTAATCTCAAACAAGAGGCACAAGAGGAAAAAATGTTCGTAAACATATTTTGTTTTCATCCAGAATTATAAACGTACGATTTTTTCCAGAAAAAAAGGGAGCCCTTTTTTCCTGTCATTCCTCAAATCCTAATTTCAAGATCCAAAAATCTTCTGCCTCAGTTTATCTAGATTGTGGCTCTAGAATGTTAGTAAGCGACTGTACGTCTGTCATTGCTGATAAGAGTAGACGCAGGTAGTGGTGGAAGGAAACAAGAATCAGAACACATTTTGAGGAGCAGAAAATAAATATCATGGCGGACTATCAAATGGTTAAACAAAGCATTAGACTTAGAAAGGAAAACTTACATGCTCTTTTAGGATAGGCAAAATCTAGATTTAAATATCTAATTTCATACAGCCTTATATTTTTTTTGACAAATGCGTATTTACAGGTCGACCCAAAAATATATTTTTAGAATGAATAAAATTTCCCATAAAAAGTTGTAAAAACGTATCCAAATATTTTAGCACCATTATGTTTCACAGAGTCTGGATTGAAAAATTTAGTGTTCAAGGCAACTTATACAAAAAGAATTAAACTATTGTATCTTCTACAACGAGTTACTTGATTACGTGGAGATCCAAACCTCACTCAGTTTGAGAGCCGTTGGAAACTAGTATTATTTCCGAAGCTAAAGAACTGTCGTGTTAAAAGAGGTCACAATAATGGACAGCAACTCTTGCAACACAGTCTTCCTACAAGAGTGTTCGATATTTTTTTTTTTAAACCTTGTCTCAGTTTTGAGGAAGGTGATTTGATGCTTGTCTCCGTTGGTAAAAATACCATGTGGAAAGAGCTCCTGATGAAGAGTATACTGTCTTCACCGAATTGAGGCTTGGCGTGTGGTTGTGAGAAAAGCTGTGAAGGTGTGATGATTCTGTTAAAAAATGTAGGAGATGGCGGTAAACTTTAAAATTATAGAAGATAAAATAATTTAAATACTCGATTGTATGTATCAAGCCTAAATAATTTTTTGTTACTCAGTAATTTGATTGATATATTCCGTCGACAAAACAGAAGATGTGTGTTTGTGTTTGCACATGTCTGTCTGTGGGGGATTGGGTACTGTCGAACAACAAAAGAAATATTGGCTGTGAGAAGATATTGTCTTGACTGATCATGTGGTGGCAGTGATCTTGTGAAGCAATGACCAACACAATCAGATTCTGATAATTCATTAGCATTATAGTATCACCTGAAAGTCTTATTTTGCTTCGAATGAGAAGCTAAGCGGGAAAAAAGGGGTTGGGGGTTGGCGATTAAGATTTATAACCAAGTGGGCTTGGGAGGGGGGTTAAAGGAGTGATATTCAGGTGACCTATCGTATTTGTTTGGTTGTATTTTTATGCGATTTTTTTTTACTCGCTCCTAGTATAGAACTGGATGTCTATTGAACTTTAAAGAAATTGAATACTTGATTTGATTGTTAAAGAAAGTATAGTGACTATTAAGAACAAAGAAAACGTCTTTAAACTTTCAAATCAAATTTAATGGGGTTCCATGCCAGTTGGAATCTCTCCAAAATACATCTCTGTGACAAAACCTTATGCTTTCTTGCAGAAAAAACAGGGTCTAAACAAAGTCATCTTAAGTGCATAAAAATACTTTTTATACTTGCAAAAGGGTCATGGTGACAAATATTCTAAGACCATGGCAGAGAAAGATTAGGTTTTAAAGGAGATAGTTAAAGATATAGACTTAAGTTTCAACGCAGTAAAATAATCGAGTTCCCATAGAAAGTTAAAATCCTGTATTTGTTTTCCCAAATGAAGACACGATAACTGTTATAGGTTCAGTCTTACTGAACTAGTTTTCCATATTTTTGAACTAAGTAAAGAACAATACAAAAGAATAAAATATGTAAGAAAATTTAATAGATTAAAATGAATAGCGCACTAACTAACAAAAGTTACAAATACATATTCATATTTTTATAAGAATAATATGTTAAAATAAATTCTCCAATGTTTATTTTAGATTGAAGAGAACAGTTTAAAGCTGGAGTTGCTTAAAGACCCTTAAAATGTTGAACATACAATATCGAAATTTAATGATACGGATTCATAATTTTCTATGAACAAAAAATGAGGTATAATAAATAAAGTTGTTTTTTTCCTACACTTTATTTGGAATTTACTAATCTTGTTATACTATTTTAAAAAATCTAAAATATATTGTATTTATTGAGTAAATAAATTAGTTCCCTTAGAGTGGGCATCATTACTTTCTTTAAAAAAATGAAATCAAGATAAAAAGAAATGTTTACGATATTGTTCAAATAATGCATGCGATGCAAAAAAAATACAAGACAAATATAGGCCACAAAAAGAAAAAGGAACCTTCCCCCCCTTCCCCACAAAAAAAATGTGTTTGTCACTTCCTACTGAGACTCGAGTAAAAAAAAAAACAAAACAAAACAAAACAAAAAACTTGATAGTACATTTTTGAAAATTAAATATTAAAACTTATATGTGTTTGCATTTAGCCCCAAAGTATTGTGTTCAACTTTGTCTGTTTTAAGGGGCAAAAATATATAATTTTTAATTTTGTATAAGATAGTATTTTTGCTCTCAGCGAACCTAGGTTATTTTAAATGTGCTTTTGACCAACATAAACATGCGCAAAAAAAAATCTTAAGATATCTTTTTACGTCATTTTTTTAGTTCCTTAAAACCTACTTACATAACTATCAAACACATCCATGGTGTTTATTTTTACAGCAAAATGGATCTCTATTTAAAGTTCTATAATCCGTATCAATTTTCAGATCAGGAACATGTAAAGCGAAGTAAAATGTGACACTAGCAGTAATGACAAAATAGCGTAGAAGTGCTCAGATAAAACGTTATGATCACATTCATGAAGCTGAGTTTAAATAATATTTTTTCCACATGTCATATATGTTTGTTTTCTTGTTGTTATTGTTGATGTTGTTGTCCTTGTTCTTTTTCCGGTTATGGTAATGGTGGTAGCAGTCATAATAGAGTTTCCAAAGCTATATGAAAGTGTCTAGTAAAATGCCTTACTTAAACAATGTAATAATATTTTAACAAACAAAAATCTCTTTCTAGCGCAGGCTAATCTGTTGGTTTTCTGTATATTTCCCAAACTCTCATTTTATTTTGTTAAATAACTTATACAACAATTATAAGTTATTGATCGTCCTTGACAATTGAGCGTAAAATGGCAAGTACTGGTCCTTCAGGTTTTATTTGTTGAATTTCGTGCGATTTGGATCAAAGAGTGTTGGATCTTCCCAATTAAGATTGCAAGTCAGTCAGGGAGGCATAGTAAAGAGAATTGCCACGAACCTTTCTTTTTACGGAGCATACTGTCATATTGGTATAAGCTATGTTATCTTTGTGATGCAAGGCGATGAGTGCCGAAGCATTTATAAATTTATGGTTCTAGTAACTCAATGGCAAGGTATTTTCGTTCATTTTCTCTTCACGGCTTATCTAAACCGCTTCTGAGCACTAACTTAAACCCACGCTGTTACTGTTGTTGTTGTTGTTGTTGTTGTTGTTGTTGTTGTTGTTGCTTGTGTGTTGGTAGTAATTATGCTTTTATTCAGTTTTTAAAGCACAATTGAGGTGTCTTTTGAAATATTCTAATATAGATTAAATCGCAAGTCATTATGCGCAGGAATATTACTTTAAAGGAGGCATGGATACATTAGAGAAAAAAGTTCTTTAGACCCTATGTAAGATAAGTGTTTCTCAGGTTCACGTATCTTTTATATTGACCCTTGATGATTCAAATTGTGGTCTTCTTCAGCATAAACACGCTATAAAAATCTGCAAACGTCTTTTTAATTTATTTAATTCATTTTAAAGAAAGATTGTAATCTAAATATCAAACATTTTCATCTGGCATCATACCACATTGTTCACCACAACCATCTGGCATTAAACCTTGTTCAACACCTTGGTGTTCACAAGCGTTCACCAATCTCCCGTTAAAACAGGAAAACATGACAGTGAATAAAAAGAATTTTTAAAGTCAATGTTCATCAGCGTGTTCCTTTTTTAGTATGGATTTAATAATGTACTAAAAAGTAAATGTCGCCTAGTGAATTTCTGGATTTAAAAAAAAAATAGAGCTCAAAATTTTCAACGCACACACGAGGAAACTAATTTTTGTACTTTTTTTTAATTTCGTTTTGTTTTTCTTTAGAACCATAACTGTACATTTTTTACAGGAAAAAAATGATCGTTTTCTTTTTGTTGTTTTTTAAATGCTTTTATTCCTCGTATCCTAAATACGAGATCCCAAACTCTTCTGCCTCAACTAATTAAGACTGTAGCTCTAGAACGTATAGTATAACATCGTGTGCCAGGCAGAACTGAAAAAAGTAAAAACTTGATGTGGTGGAATGAAGCCATAACCTAACAGTTTTAGAGAACCAAATAATGTTTTGTTCTCGAGGCAAAACAAAGCAGTTGAATTAGAAAATTTACAAAAAACGTGTATTTTTCCTTTTGAGAAAAGACAAAAATCTACATCTAAAATTGTGGTTATTTTTTATAGAGCCTTAACTTTTCTTCTTATTACCAGCGTATTACTGTTTCAAGAACACTCGAAATTCCAACTGAAAATGTAAATGTGTGTAAAAATACTTTGTCGCTACCTTTTTCAGAGTTTAGTTTCAATTAATTGTCCAATGCAAGACTGTACAAAAAGACTTAACATAATGTAAATGTTTCCCTACAATGGGTAAGTTCTATATTGGGAGATACAATCTTCACTCAGTTTGAGAGCCATTGGAAACCACTTTTGTTTCCATAGTGGAGTTTATTCAACGGAAAACTAGAGAACCGTCGTACAAAAAAGAAGTTATATAATGGGCGAAAACTCTTGCAGTAAGTCTCCCCACAAGAGTGCTCAGTGTTTGCTTTGTAGATACCTTGTCTCGTTTTTGTCTAAAATAACTCGTTGTTTGTCTCCGTCTTGGAAAAAAATAACGTATGGATAGAGTATATGATTGAATTTTCCCGATCGGATTGAGAATTGGTGCAAGATTGTGAAAAAGTTATGATGGAAGGAGAGTGTTCGTGATCAATATGTATAGAGGTTGAGAGAGTGATGTAAACATTAAAAGGATAAAATAAAAAAGAATGAAGTTTCATAATATTAAAAAGATAGTGCTCTTTCCAACAAAAGTTAAATATTGTTAGTCCAATCTTAAAAAAAACAACACACACACAAATTGTGTTTCATTTTCACATTTTTTAGATTAAAAATAATAGTATGAAACAGCAGTTCCTTAATAGACCCTGACAGAGTTTTATTTTTGCGCGTTTAAAAGATGATTTGAATCAAACAAGATAAGTTAATCAATAAATGTTAAAGATGATTTCATTGAAACTAAAAACTGTTGTCACTATTTAAAAGGAAATGATCAAACATTTTTTATCTGTCCAGTAATGAATTTATAGCTCTCACAGCTGGGCTCGATAGTTTTTAAACCGTTTTGAATCAAATGAAGAAATTGTCTCCACCAATGATGAACCAATGCATACGGTAAAAAACACTATACTAGTATTTGTCAGGAAAAAATATCACAAATAAACTATCTTCCTTGCTCTTTCCTTCAAAGTGTCGATTAACAAACTCAGTTGAAGTAGTTTTCTATTCTCATTATAATAACATATACGCTTTAGCATTAAGCCTTAAAGTAGTTTGTGCTGCTTTGTTGGATTAAAATAGGCATTGCAAAAATACAAGAAAGGAAAAAATATTACCCGGTATAAGATAGTTGTGTTTCAGATTAACGCGTCTTTTATATTGACCCTTGATGATTCAAAACGTCTTCCTGTTCAGTATAAACAGACGTAAAGAAAATCTTAATTAATTTTATTTTAGTGTACACATAAACCTTTGTAATGTAAAAAACAAATATTATGTGTGGTTTTTTTTTTCTTACCAGAATAAGTATCTGTTTTATAGCTTATATAGTTATTATCAATTTTGAATCAGTGACAAGCACATCCAAAAACAAAAAAAACCGATGAAGTTAGAAGTATTATCAGGACAATCTGGAAGCGTCCAGAAAGCACGCTATGAGCGCAATAAATTGAAATGATGTTGTGCTCTTCAGTTCGATTTAGTTTTCAAAATAACGTTGAGGTTTTAGCAAATTGAGATGACATTAAACTGTAATAAGTTTTCGACAAATGACACTCGCTATCAAACCCAGAGCAATCTTTGTGTATATGGTATTTGTTTTATTTTAATTATCCGTTTAGATCTTTTGATGTTGTGGTTGTCGTTGGTTTTGTTGTTTTTGTTGGCATTGCTGTTGTTGTTGTTGTTGTTGTTGTTGTTGTTGTTGTGTTTTTTACTCACAATTTTTTAAATGTATATCATGCCTCTAGTCACATGGATTTTTTTTCATTATCTCTCTGTCTATTTGTTAATCTCAAAATCTCTCTTTTTCTGACTATCAGTTTGTATATCAAGTTTTCGGAGTTTTTTTTTCCTCTATATCTAACTTTCTGTTCTCGTCTTTATCTCTATCTGCCTTCCTTTCTTGTCTCATGCAAAACAGGCTCATAAGTGTATTCATTGTTCCCTTGCAAATGATTAGCTGGATTTCACTCATCTGATTTAAACACAACCATTCTCTCCGTTGATCTTCCTTCAAGGATAAACACTTGATATAGTATGCTCCCTTCAGATTTTGTGAGAAAAGAATTATGGCATCATAAAAGAATTATTCCTCGTCCTTCTCATTATCTTACCACCATCACCACCACCAACATTACTACTACTACTACTACTACTACTACTACTACTACTACTACTACTACTACTACTACTACTACTACTACTACTACTACTACTACTACTACTACTACTACTACTACTACTACTACTACTACTACTACTACTACTACTACTACTACTACTACTACTACTACTACTACTTCTACAACTACTACTACTACTACTACTACTACTACTACTACTACTACTACTACTACTACTACTACTACTACTACTACTACTACTACTACTACTACTACTACTACTACTACTACTACTACTACTACTACTACTACTACTACTACTACTACTACTACTACTACTACTACTACTACTACTACTACTACTACTACTACTACTACTACTACTACTACTACTACTACTACTACTACTACTACTACTACTACTACTACTACTACTACTATTATGACAAGTTAATAATAATCAAGAATTATGAGAGCTACTGTTGTAGGTAGTACTCAGTAGTGGTTAGGATATAACTTTAAGTGAAAATTACCGTAAATGTTTACCAATGTGGGATTAGAACCATAGATTTATGGATGCTTCTGCAATCGTTTTAAATAATGTTATATCTATTTCTAGAGAGGTTACAAATTCAGTATGCTTTTTAATAAGGTTGAAAAACATAGGTTTAATAAAAAATTTAAAGAAACGACAATGCAACTATCTGTTCCCTGTAGTTCTGTACATTTTTGGCAAAAAGACCAAAAAAAAGTGATCGCTGACATGCAGGAAATAGGGAGAAGAAAAACTCTGTTATTTAAGACATGCAATTGGTAAAAGAAAGACAAAGCGTCCTTTACCGTTTTTACTGGTTCTAATTGAAGGTTTTGAAAACATATGTGTGGTCTATACTTTTATATGGATGCGAAACTTGGACAATAACTGCAGAAACCAAGAAAAATTTTGGCAGCGGAAATGTGGTTCTACAGGAGAATGTTAAGAATATCATGGAAAGAAAAGAGGACAAACGAATCGATGTTAGAAGAAACGAACCAAGAGAGATCCCTCATAAAAACAATAAAGAAAAGGCAACTGAAATTTTTAGGCCACATTTGTCGCCATATGGGACTGGAATTTTTATCTCTTACAGGCAAGATAGAAGGTACAAGAAGCAGAGGTAGACAAAGGATTACATTTCTTGATAGCTTGAGCTATTTTGTGACAGGAAACAACAAAGAAAACATAGCCTTACTGCGGATGACGGAAGATAGGGACAGGTGGTGAATCATGATCGCCGAAGTCTGTTACAGACAGGGCATTTGAGACAGACACTGGTTCTAATTTTTTTTCGGAAGATATACCTATAGAACTTTACATCTTCATCCATTTGGTTAACATTTTTTCAAGAAAGATCGTGGTTAATATTCTACAAAGCAGAATTTTTTTTTTTAAAAGGCGTTTTGATAATATTTAGATCAACTCATGACAGTTTAACTATCTATCTGTCCTTTTCTCTCTCTCTCTCTCTCTCTCTCTCTCTCTCTCTCTCTCTCTCTCTCTCTCTCTCTCTCTCTCTCTCTCTCTCTCTCTTTCTCTCTCTCTCTTTCTCTCTCTCTTTCTCTCTCTCTCTCTTTCTCTCTCTCTTTCTCTCTTTCTCTCTCTCTTTCTCTCTCTCTCTCTTTCTCTCTTTCTTTCTCTCTCTCTTTCTCTCTTTCTCTCTCTCTCTCTCTCTCTCTCTCTCTCTCTCTCTTTACATCTCTTAACTTACTAATCATTTCTGTAAATTATATTGGAAGTCCTCCTCTTTTGTTTCTGGTGCTGTTTTTAAGTTATATTTAATTTTCTTGTTATAAAATCTATAACTCTTCTTCGTGTCCTCATCTATCCATTTTGTTTACCGAATTCCCTGTCGATTGACACACTTGATTTATGTCTTTCTTCTCACGTCTGGCAAGCCACCATGCGCTGGGCATGACCGATAAGAGAAGAAATATTTTTTTGGTAGAATAAAACCACAACAGATCTGCAGGACTATTGCTCAAATCTTGTCCCTGTTGCCTGTTAACAGAAAAAAAAAACCAGCATAGATAGGAAATGGCCGAAAAAAAAACTTGCAACGTTGTTTTCATTAGAGACATAAAATACGTCTTAAATCTGATTGTAGATAAGGCGAGGAATTCTCCTTAATTTTTGACAAGTAAATTTAGACATCTAAGTAAGGAATATTTTTAAGTTTGCACTAAAACATATTAAAACATAAAAAAATGCTTATTAAAAAATAGAACCGAAAAAAGTGGCATAGAAATTGAAATATCGTCACAGATAGTCACGCACGATATACGCACGAAGTGCAGGCAACTGGTCAATCTAGAATTAGCCTTCTAGCTTCCATTGGCTGAGAAAAGAATGTCTCATGGTTTGTTAAATTCAAATAAAAAAAAAAAGATTGTACATCCATAACCTAAGTATTGGGAAATATTCTGTAATATATTTTGGTGGATTATACTTGGTGCAAATGTGTCTATTTAAATAATGGTTTATAATGTTATACAACAACATGTGGGTTTTTTTTTTTTTAAATCATGCTATCTAAAAATAATACCTAAATTGAAGTTCGGGTATTTATTCCAAAAAAAGCGTTCTAAAATGCAGTGAGATTGAGATAGTCAATTTTAGTTCATTTCACTAGTATTCAGTCTTGGAAGTTTCTTAATTCATCTTAGCAAAATTCAATTTCGCTTTTTCAAATCTAAATCGGGTTAGGGAAGACAGAGACATTATATTTCGGACTTCAGCTCAAAAAACATTGTTAAATTCTACTCAAGCAAAAAACCCTCAAATATTGTAGCTTCTTCCTTTTGGTGATTAAAAATACGGCGGGTTCCAAACCTCGTCCAGTTTGAGAGCCCTCGGCGAATGGTATTGTTTCCATGGTGCAGTTTATACACTTGGAAACTAGAGAACCGCCGAGCAAACAGAAATCCTATAACGGGCGACAACTCTTGCAGCTCAGTCTTCCGACAAGAGTGCTCGGTATTTGTTTTGTTGAAACCTCGTCTCGGTTTTGCAGAAAATCACTGGCTGCTTGTCTCCCCTGGGAAAACATATCGAGGGAAGAGTTCAGTACTAAGTATGTGATTGGGTTGCGCATCGGTGTAGAATGGAGAAAGGTAGAGAAGAAGGGAGAAGTTGGTGATATATATATATATATATATATATATATATATATATATATATATATATATATATATATATATATATATAAGTGGAGTTGGTTTTTCCATACTTCACAATAGAAGAGAAGATCTAGAAAAACGAACATGGAGAGTAAGAAGACAGAAAGAGAGATGGATACAAATATAAATACAAAGATGAATAAAAAGATGGAAAGAGTGATTGATAGATTGGTTGTTTGGTAGATAAGTATAAAGATATATAGGTGAATGGATAGAAATCTTCAAACATATTGAGATTGAGAGATCGAAAGGGCTAGCTGTATCATTAAGATAAACTGAGAAACAAACAAGAGAAAAGGCAACTGGAGGAGATATTAAACTGAAGAAGTTGGGAATAAAGAAAACGAGAGAATAAAATAAGCTAGATATGAAGAAGAGAGAGAGAGATAGAAAGAGAGAGAGAGAGAGAGACAGACAGACAGACAGACAGACAGACAGACAGACAGACCGACAGACAGACAAACAGACAGGCAGACAGGGAGAGAGGCGGGAGAAGATGCATTTATTGTATAATTTAAACCAGTAACAAAAAAAAAATAAAAAGACATTAGAACCCGTCAACTCTACGGTAACAGTTTCGATTTAGGGGATCCTCTTGGTGGCCAATGGATAAAACACTTGCCTAGACATCTGCAAAAAGATCACATACTTCGCGTGACATAAATTGTTGGCCTTGTCTATTAGGGCATTCTTTGGCTGACAGCCTCATTCAATTTGTAAAATAGAATGAAAGACAACATTATATTTTAAAATCAATTACTTATATATAAATTTTGAAAAATAGCTTTTTTCGTTCTTTTTTTGTTTTGTTTTTTGTTAAAGCCAGTAATTTTTAAATTAAAGTCTTAATAGCTCATGCAAAATCTAAAACTCAAAAGAATAATACTCCCAACAATGGTTTTTATCTGTATCTAGCAATATGCCAACAATTTAGAAACTAAAGCTATTTTTGTCTGGGTGCACGTGTGTAGGTCAGTGTGTTTCGAAAGTCTATTAGCCAGGTGGGCAAATTGGTGGAGGTTTAGATAGAGATTCTACACATCCACAATACACCGCTGCTTCTACTGTGAGCTTGACGGGGAGGGGGGGGAGAGAGAGATAGAGAGACAGAGAGAGAGAGAGAGACAGACAGGCCGAGAGACAGAGACATAGACACAGAGAGAGAGAGAGAGAGGGAGAGAGAAAGAGAGAATGAGGGGGGGGGAGGGAGGGAAAGTTAAATGTACCGAGAAATTGCTTTCACCTGATGAAGATGAATCCAGCTTTAAATTTGGTTACTTTGGCTTAGCTTGATGTGGTCCTTCTTTGTTGTTGTTGTTGTTGATTCTGTTTTGTTTTTTGTTTTTGTTTTTTTTTTATTTTGTGTGTTTGTTCGTTTTTTCTGTTGCTGGTTTTTTTTTTTTTTTTTTGAACTTATATTGAAAATTGGTCCTAAATTAGGAATTTTTAAAATGATATTCCACGGAATTCGCAGATTTTCCCACTGTAAGTCGAGTTTTCAGAAGCATATAAAAAATTACGTAGGTAAGAGCAATCAACGGATTTCCAATACACAATCTTAGCTTTAAAATATCTAAAGAGTTCCTCAAAATGTATATTAATCCATTTCTTTTATAAAACACCTCTACTCTGTGTAAGCTTGAATTTTTTAACTTTTTGGTACAAACGGACTGAAATAAGTTTCTGAGTTACCTGAATAAATCAAAAGCTTTTGCTGTTGCTGATGTTTGTAATCACAGGTTGTTTTTGCTAATAAAATCTCATATCATGCTTAATGTTTTAATTGTTAGAAAATATTTTCGGTTCGGTTGTTTTGATTCATTTTATTATCGGAGAGAAAGGATTCATTTTTTTTATTTTTCAAGTCAGACTTTCTCCTAATATAATTTCATGGTGACTATTTGTGGCATATACCAGGGTAACAACTGGCCTTCAGATCTACAGGGACTTCTCTAACTGACAACAAAGACTTGATTTGGTCCAGTAGGTAGAGCTTTGGACTGACAGTATGAAGGTTCTGGGTTGGATCTCTGGCCACTCATCTATCAAATTTGTTTTCTAAGTTTTTTGTTTTTCTTGGTTTCCCTCATTTTGTCTCTCTCCTCTCTCTCCGCCTCTCTCTATCTGTATGCCTTCACATCCTCTCTCTCTTATATATTAACGTGTGACCAGTAACAGGCACTCAGGAACTTTTACTGAGATTAACCAAAATCTAAGCCAACATTAGTGCGGCCTGGAATAGACAAGGACAGCGGCCGTGGGGTATTCTGACCCTCCCCCCCTCTCTCTCTCTCTCTCTCTCTCTCTCTCTCTCTCTCTCTCTCTCTCTCTCTCTCTCTCTCTCTCTCTCTCTGTCTCTCTCTCTCTTCTCTCTCTCTCTTCTCTCTTTCTCTCTCTCTATCTATCTATCTATCTATCTATCCTTCTACCTGTCAATATCTTTCTCTATCTCTCTATCTATCTATCTATCTATCTATCTATCTCTCTCTTTTTATCTCTCTCTCTATCTATCTATCTATCTATCTATCTCCCTCTATTTCTCTCTCTTTCTCCCTCCCCCCTCTCTCTCTATCCTTCTCCGTCTCTCTCTTTCTACCCCTCTTCTTCTTCCCATCTTCCTCTCCGCCTCCTAAACCCCTCTCTTGTATCTGTCACTCTGCCTGCCAACAGTAATAACCACACAGGACCTATCACTGAAACGGCCCAGCTTTAAGCTTACATTAGTCTGACATAAACCATGACAACGACCCTGGGGTATTATTGCTCTATCATCTCTCCTGCAAACCTATTGGGAGTTTTTTTACTGACAAATAAAGATGTCGCAAAGCACAGTAGGTAGAGCTTTGGACAGAGAATAAAAAGGTTCCCTATCCGATCTCAGTCAATTTTTCGATCGCAATTGTTAAATCTGTATCTTTCTCTCGCTCTATCACTCTCTCTCTATTTTTTTCTTCTATTATATCTCTTAGTTTGTTTATGTCCGTCTTTCAATCTCTTAGTTTGTTTATGTCCGTCTTTCAATCTCTTAGTTTGTTTATGTCCGTCTTTCAATCTCTTAGTTTGTTTATGTCCGTCTTTCAATCTCTTAGTTTGTTTATCTCCGTGTTTCAATCTCTTAGTTTGTTTATCTTTCAATCTCTTAGTTTGTTTATGTCCGTCTTTCAATCTCTTAGTTTGTTTATGTCCGTCTTTCAATCTCTTAGTTTGTTTATGTCCGTCTTTCAATCTCTTAGTTTGTTTATGTCCGTCTTTCAATCTCTTAGTTTGTTTATGTCCGTCTTTCAATCTCTTAGTTTGTTTATGTCCGTCTTTCAATCTCTTAGTTTGTTTATGTCCGTCTTTCAATCTCTTAGTTTGTTTATGTCCGTCTTTCAATCTCTTAGTTTGTTTATGTCCGTCTTTCAATCTCTTAGTTTGTTTATGTCCGTGTTTCAATCTCTTAGTTTGTTTATGTCCGTGTTTCAATCTCTTAGTTTGTTTATGTCCGTCTTTCAATCTCTTAGTTTGTTTATGTCCGTGTTTCAATCTCTTAGTTTGTTTATGTCCGTCTTTCAATCTCTTAGTTTGTTTATGTCCGTCTTTCAATCTCTTAGTTTGTTTATGTCCGTCTTTCAATCTCTTAGTTTGTTTATGTCCGTGTTTCAATCTCTTAGTTTGTGTATCTCCGTCTTTCAATCTCTTAGTTTGTTTATGTCCGTCTTTCAATCTCTTAGTTTGTTTACGTCCATCTTTCAATCTCTTAGTTTGTTTATGTCCGTCTTTCAATCTCTTAGTTTGTTTATGTCCGTCTTTCAATCTCTTAGTTTGTTTATGTCCGTGTTTCAATCTCTTAGTTTGTTTATGTCCATCTTTCAATCTCTTAGTTTGTTTATGTCCGTGTTTCAATCTCTTAGTTTGTTTATATCCGTGTTTCAATCTCTTAGTTTGTTAATGTCCGTCTTTTATAATACTATGCACTTATCTTTATGTCTCTTTGTATCTCTTCCTTTTTCTCTCATTCTCACTGTATCTATGCCTCATGTTTACAATCGTCTACCTTTATGTTTTTTGTTGTTTTTCTTTTTTTTTTTTTTTTTGCTTCTTTTGGTATCTCTCTCTCTCTCATTCTCTCTCTCACTTACTCACTCACTACAGAATCATTGCTCAATCTCTACTAACCATAACATACAGAGGGTAATATCTTTCACATGAGAGAGAAAGAGTGAAAGGTAGTAATTGAGAACTACAAGCCCCCCCCCCCCTTTCTCTCTCTCTTCCTCCCTCTCTCTCTCTCCCTCTCTGTCTCTCTCTCTCTCTCTCTCTCTCTCTCTCTCTCTCTCTCTCTCTCTCACTCACTCCAGAGTGACTGCTCACTCTCTCTTTACCAATGCTCATGGAAGGTGCTAACTTTTACATGAGACAGAGAAAATAAAAGAATTACCCTCCTTTACCCCATCAAACCCTATCTCTCACTCACTCACTCTCTCTCACACTCCTGTATCACTGCTCACTCTCTACTCCCCACATCTCCTGGCAGGCGCTAGGTCTCACACGCGCTCCCCTCTCATCAAAACCCCAAGCGCTGGGCCTGGTGTATCCCAGTGCAGTCATGCAGCAGTTTGACCTCCCGACAAGATGTACTCTGTCCCCCCACACCTGTTGGGGGCTTCGCTTAGCTACACTAGTTTACGTCTCTTTGTGTAGTGAAGGCCACGCAGGTATTGTCTAGGGTGGGGAAATATATTTACGTTCAGTTAGAAGCTTTGAGAACTGTGTCAGGTGAGACCCCGCAATGAGGATGACAGAAATGTTGGTCTTGATATTTATCTGGATACCGGTGTCTGTGGTAATCAGTTATCTCTTTGAGATCTAGATATCTCTTTAAAGAAAATGAAACTTACAGTTGTACATATAATGAAATTTTGCTTGCGCTTTAATTACATAGAGGCAAATGTGAAATTCTAAATCTCTTAAGGATTGTTTAAAAAAAAATTATGTTATAACATTTTCTTAAATGTTTGGGTTTTTTTTTTATCACTATCATTCCACTTTTCTCTTAACCAATGCTTTTCTCTGCGTGTTGCGTGTTTCACGTTCTTTTTGATAGAAAAAAAAAACGTAGTCATGATTAAAGCGTACTTGTGTTTTTTTCAATACATCCACTCTGTTTTGATCTTTACATGACGAAGCTACAATACTTTGGGCTGTTCCTTATTCGATGCTTCAGGAATGGTTTTGCTAACGCACACAAATATATATATTTAATGTGGCGAATATTACTTTTTTAATTTTTTAATAGTTTCTATTTTTAGGATACTGTAATATTAGTAACTGAATTACATTGGCAATTTTCTCATTCAAGGAAATTGTTATTTCATGTAGATCTTTTCTTTTTTTTTCCAAAATCGTAATGGACAGTATGTGATTAGTTAATATACATAAATATCATAAAATGATAAAGCGTTAAAATGGGTCTATCAATAGAGCAATATGTTTACATTGTGTACATGTGCGAAGGGATAATTGGGTAGGTTATGTCTTGGTGTGGTTCAAATCCCATCTAACGATTTATATCTCAAGGTTGAAGGCATTTATTAAATTTGATTTTTCATTCATACCATTCAATATTCTATTATGTATATCTAAAAAAAAATACAAAAAAAATCTTGAGGCTATCTTTACTACCAAATTATCAAGTTTAACCTAATAAATCATAAAAATTTTGCCGTTAACGGAAAAAAAAAATCAGAAAAAAGGAATTCATATCTTGTTGTCCATGTATGTATTAGTACATTATTGTACGAAACATTTCTGTTTTTAATTTGTAATACCGACATATTGCGTTGACTTTTTTTTAATTTGTATTTCTTCAATACCTTTTTTTCCTTTGCCCTTTTGTAAAGTAACAAAAACACTTTTAAAAATCTTTAAAAATTTAATTCAAAGCTTTAAAAGTTGTTCATCAAGGAATAGTAAAACATAAAGCTCTGCTTGATTAGAGTTAGCAACTTTCCTACAACATGGCATCAGAATTGCTTTGATCTGGGTACAAAAAAGCTGTTTCCCCACACTAGAGCGCTTCAGTTTTTTAGATCTAAATTTTTGGGCAGGAAGCTGGTGGCTAACGGGCGCGTGAAATTCTCGCCGTGATTACGAGACTTCAAAACTTCGCGAGACTTCTCGAGACAGTCTTTTCATTCGGTTGAAGTCTCGATTGCCTAGCCAGACACCTAATTATTTGTTGTTTTTTTGATATTTGAACTTTTGCTTCCTAAAAAAAATATTTAATGCTGTTTTGAAGTGAGAAAATGTCGAAATGCTACCACTTTTTACATCCATTGATTTTGGATTGTTTGAATTTTTGAAAATTGCAGATTCTAGTGAGGTCAAGCACTAAACGTTCAAATTTTTTGTGTATCTTTTGATGTGAAATTTTAGGATAATCTAACCAGGGTTCAGCAAAAATAAAAACAACTTTCTATTCACAAATACAGCCAAAATCTGGGGTCATTCACATGATTAATATTTTCTCAGCCAACTAGAACCGACACAGATTTTCAAAACCTTTAGATATGTCTTAATCTACATCTACACAATTATATCAATATAAGATTGTTTATAATCAGATTAACATTTGTTCTAAAACCCCCTGTTTTAGATATGTTAATCTTCCAAAAAAATACAGCTAAAATACGAAAAAGGGTTAGAGAATTAGTCACTATGTAATCGCAGAGATCTATGTAAACACAAGTTATTAAACAGCGGCTGAATATCGAAGCGCATCTAAGCCGGCATGTAACTATACATTAAACAGAATCCACGCGTCTTAATTTGAGACAAACATTTGCACCTTGGTTTTAAGTGAAGTCACTTGTACGAAGGGAGCGTGTCAACATAAACTTTTCTTACAAATAAATCATTGCCTTGGATTCATGCCGGCTTAACACATACTCTCTAAATCGACATTTTTTTTTTCAAATTTTACAAATCTTCAAATACCGTCAGGGCCTAGAAATCCGAATAAAATTGCAGATTTCTTTTTTAAAGAAGAAATGCATTTTTCCCCTTCTTATATTACCTGATGATTAGAGCATTCAGTTAAAAATCGTTAAAAATATATATAAATCTGTCCCAGCTTTACACGCTCACATTTTATTCTCATTTTAAGTCCTTTCTATTTTGGTTCAGTTTGATGTTACATGCATGTTACATTACATGTTACATACATGTTACATGCATGTTACATACATGTTACATTACATGGTACATACATGGTACATACATGGTACATACATGGTACATACATGGTACATACATGGTACATAGATGTTACATACATGGTACATACATGGTACATACATGGTACATACATGGTACATACATGGTACATACATGGTACATACATGTTACATACATGGTACATACCTGGTACATACATGGTACATAGATGTTACATACATCTACTTCTCCCTGGTGTTAGAAACTGCTCCGTCCTAACCTAAATACAGGTTTGCAATTTTCAGAACTATTCAGGGTCATGAGACCTCACGATAAACGAGCAATGCTGTCTGCCGAACTCTCCATTCCCTTAAGGCTTATATGATGATAAAAAAAACGTTGTAAGCTAGGGGTTAATAGCGTGAAGAGAGAAAGGGAAAATCGGATTAAAGAAAAATAATGAAGTACTAAAAATAATAATAAGATTGACAAATAGACAATGAAAAAAAAGGTAATGACAGAGGAGAGTTCAAAACGTGCACTTAGATCGTGAGAGAGAGAGAGAGAGAGAGAGAGAGAGAGAGAGAGAGAGAGAGAGAGAGAGAGTCAGAAATAGGGAGAGGGAGAGATGATAGAAAAACAGAAATTATTTCCCTATAAACACAAAAAAGAAAGAGAGACATTGGAAGACAGAGATATCTTGAGATTGAGAGTGAGAGAGAAAGAGAGAGACATAAAAAGAAAAAAAGAGATTTTTTGGTGTGTGTCTGGGTTTTGAATAAACACAGAAAACGTTCAAAAGAAAGAAAGTTCTAGACATCTAATATTAAGAGAGAAAGAGTGTTCTAGACATATAATATTATGAGAGAAAGAGTGTTCTAGACATCTTATATAAAGACAGAAAAGTATAAAGAGAGAAAGAGTGTTCTATGCATCTAATATGACGAGAGAAAGACTGTGATGGAGATACTTTGCAATCCCTTCTATACAGTAAGTGGCTTTAGCTCCGACCTTGACCTTCGTGCTTAGTACAAACAGATCCAAAGTACGGTTTGGAATGAGAGGGGGGGTTGGTGTGTGTGTGTGTGTTGGGGGGATGCTTGACGGGGAAAAGATCTAAAATTTTCTGGGGACTTTTCTCGCCCTCGAGTTGTCAGAGACAACCAGTTAACACGCTTACTCTGTGATTGAAATTTTTTAGGGCCAGTTTGAGCTCCGCAGTTATGATCTGGAGTTTAAATTAGAGGGTTCAAACATAAATTTTACCTCTTCTACAAGGCTATATTTTTTTTTCTTGAATGAAAAGTGAAAGTCTGATTCCTTTAACTTCTAGGAAATGCGTTTTTTGTAAAAAAAACAACAAAAAAAACGTAGCAAGTTATTTTTCTTCATATAAAAAAAATCGAAGGCCGTATGTATACAATAAGTTAAAACTTACTTAAAGATATATTTAAGATTTTAGTATTTCTCAGAAAATAAAATACAAAAAGGTACAAAGTAACGTCAGTTTTCTATGCGAATTCTAAAAAAGATATTTTTTCTTTTTCTCTTTTAGTTTGGCAACTATAATGTTTGATATGACTTGTTATAGCCCTGAAGACTAAATTAGATTCGGTTCACCTTTCGTCATTTTTTTTGTCCTCGTGTTCTAACTGGAAATGTTCACAACTGTTTCCATGTGTTAAACTATACAACGAACACTCTGGACTTATATATAACTGAGAGATTGAATCGAATTAAGATTAATTTATGAGTTGATGTAAATATATTATTTATTAGTTATTTCCATTTTTTGTTGGTTTCTATTTTTTTTTTTTGTTTGACGCAGTTGTTTTACTTGCAAGCTTTCATTTGTGAACAGCTTTCAAGCACACATATGAACAATTAGTATCTTAAGTAGAATAAGCAGGTTATTGGATTTTCAAAAGATAAAAAAAAAATGAAGAGAACTTCGGGTTTTGTGAGGCCGTAGGAAGTATCATTGTGAACATGAATTCTTTTATGAACCTTTCATTTCAAAGAAATATTAATTTTGTAGTCAATGTTTGCATACATTAATCAGCCGCTGAACTATTATATTTAACTTACTTATTAATTTTTCTTTTTTTATGGAATTATTGATTCATTTGTTCTTTATATCTAAAAGTAGCGAGTCTTCAACCAATGGTACATATCATTTTTTAAATAGTTACACAATTTAGTTCACTATTAAATCGTTTCGGCCCTATGGAGTGTTCCGTACATGACTCGTCAGACAGCGCAAAGTAGCTGTTTTTTTCCATTAAATTCAAACGCCGAAGTTTAAGAACAAAGATTTGCTGTGCATTATAGGGCAGGATATTCCCCATTAGACAGCCGCCACTTTGCCTGTAAGTAATTTTTTTTATTTTTTTTTTTGCACATCTCAAGAAAGGATGTTGATCACTAGACCAGCACCATTTTGTCAATGAAAATAATTTGAAATTTATTTGCACACCCCAAGGAATAATATTTACCACCTCACAACCGTCATTTGGTCGATAAATATGATTATTTGAAAATACCCTGCACATCTCAGGAAGAGGTATTTATCTTTAGACCATCATTACTTGTTTGATAAATATAATCATTTGAAATGTCCCTGCGCATCTTGGTATGAATATCCATCACTAGACCATCATCAATTGTTTCATAAATATAATTATTTCACATCACTAGACCATCATCAATTGTTTCATAAATATAATTATTTCACATCACTAGACCATCATCAATTGTTTCATAAATATAATTATTTCACATCACTAGACCATCATCAATTGTTTCATAAATATAATTATTTCACATCACTAGACCATCATCAATTGTTTCATAAATATAATTATTTCACATCACTAGACCATCATCAATTGTTTCATAAATATAATTATTTCACATTTGACCATCGATATTTCGAAATCATTACGGAAATGCCCGGCAGTTGACGGTAGCTGTCAGTAAATGTCCATCTCTCACGTTCATCTCATTAGGGTTTTACCCACAGGCCCCTCTTGACCGGGATTCGCTAAGTGCAGACTTATCTAGAATCTAGAGCCTTTTTCCTCACGTCGGCGCATCCCAGGTAGAGCATTAGGCAGTTGATGGTCGTACAGAGGATTTAGTTCAACCGGTGCGAGGAATAATCTGTCTAGAGAGTTTCTCGTTTTGTTTGTATAGGCTTCCATCTTTGTCGAGATAAGAAAACCAGGATAGTTCTATCAGAAAATCTGGAATGATAAACAGGCTATCACCTGCTTGATATATTTCGATAGAACTAATATTCTGTTTTATTTTTTTTTTACTTTTAATCTTTGAAGGGGATTTCTTTGCTTGTTTTCTTTTAGAAGATTTAGATTTTTACCTTTTGACCTCAGAGAACTATTTGACCATTTCTGTTTTACGGTGGTTACTCTTTGAAGGATAGGAAAGAATGTGACAGAGAACTATTTGACCATTTCTGTTTTACGGTGGTTACTCTTTGAAGGATAGGAAAGAATGTGACAGAGAACTATTTGACCATTTCTGTTTTACGGTGGTTACTCTTTGAAGGATAGGAAAGAATGTGACAGAGAACTATTTGACCATTTCTGTTTTACGGTGGTTACTCTTTGAAGGATAGGAAAGAATGTGACAGAGAACTATTTGACCATTTCTGTTTTACGGTGGTTACTCTTTGAAGGATAGGAAAGAATGTGACAGAGAACTATTTGACCATTTCTGTTTTACGGTGGTTACTCTTTGAAGGATAGGAAAGAATGTGACAGAGAACTATTTGACCATTTCTGTTTTACGGTGGTTACTCTTTGAAGGATAGGAAAGAATGTGACAGAGAACTATTTGACCATTTCTGTTTTACGGTGGTTACTCTTTGAAGGATAGGAAAGAATGTGACAGAGAACTATTTGACCATTTCTGTTTTACGGTGGTTACTCTTTGAAGGATAGGAAAGAATGTGACAGAGAACTATTTGACCATTTCTGTTTTACGGTGGTTACTCTTTGAAGGATAGGAAAGAATGTGACAGAGAACTATTTGACCATTTCTGTTTTACGGTGGTTACTCTTTGAAGGATAGGAAAGAATGTGACAGAGAACTATTTGACCATTTCTGTTTTACGGTGGTTACTCTTTGAAGGATAGGAAAGAATGTGACAGAGAACTATTTGACCATTTCTGTTTTACGGTGGTTACTCTTTGAAGGATAGGAAAGAATGTGACAGAGAACTATTTGACCATTTCTGTTTTACGGTGGTTACTCTTTGAAGGATAGGAAAGAATGTGACAGAGAACTATTTGACCATTTCTGTTTTACGGTGGTTACTCTTTGAAGGATAGGAAAGAATGTGACAGAGAACTATTTGACCATTTCTGTTTTACGGTGGTTACTCTTTGAAGGATAGGAAAGAATGTGACAGAGAACTATTTGACCATTTCTGTTTTACGGTGGTTACTCTTTGAAGGATAGGAAAGAATGTGACAGAGAACTATTTGACCATTTCTGTTTTACGGTGGTTACTCTTTGAAGGATAGGAAAGAATGTGACAGAGAACTATTTGACCATTTCTGTTTTACGGTGGTTACTCTTTGAAGGATAGGAATGAATGTGACAGAGAACTATTTGACCATTTCTGTTTTACGGTGGTTACTCTTTGAAGGATAGGAAAGAATGTGACAGAGAACTATTTGACCATTTCTGTTTTACGGTGGTTACTCTTTGAAGGATAGGAAAGAATGTGACAGAGAACTATTTGACCATTTCTGTTTGACGGTGGTTACTCTTTGAAGGATAGGAAAGAATGTGACAGAGAACTATTTGACCATTTCTGTTTTACGGTGGTTACTCTTTGAAGGATAGGAAAGAATGTGACAGAGAACTATTTGACCATTTCTGTTTTACGGTGGTTACTCTTTGAAGGATAGGAAAGAATGTGACAGAGAACTATTTGACCATTTCTGTTTTACGGTGGTTACTCTTTGAAGGATAGGAAAGAATGTGACAGAGAACTATTTGACCATTTCTGTTTTACGGTGGTTACTCTTTGAAGGATAGGAAAGAATGTGACAGAGAACTATTTGACCATTTCTGTTTTACGGTGGTTACTCTTTGAAGGATAGGAAAGAATGTGACAGAGAACTATTTGACCATTTCTGTTTTACGGTGGTTACTCTTTGAAGGATAGGAAAGAATGTGACAGAGAACTATTTGACCATTTCTGTTTTACGGTGGTTACTCTTTGAAGGATAGGAAAGAATGTGACAGAGAACTATTTGACCATTTCTGTTTTACGGTGGTTACTCTTTGAAGGATAGGAAAGAATGTGACAGAGAAATATTTGACCATTTCTGTTTTACGGTGGTTACTCTTTGAAGGATAGGAAAGAATGTGACAGAGAACTATTTGACCATTTCTGTTTTACGGTGGTTACTCTTTGAAGGATAGGAAAGAATGTGACAGAGAACTATTTGACCATTTCTGTTTTACGGTGGTTACTCTTTGAAGGATAGGAAAGAATGTGACAGAGAACTATTTGACCATTTCTGTTTTACGGTGGTTACTCTTTGAAGGATAGGAAAGAATGTGACAGAGAACTATTTGACCATTTCTGTTTTACGGTGGTTACTCTTTGAAGGATAGGAAAGAATGTGACAGAGAACTATTTGACCATTTCTGTTTTACGGTGGTTACTCTTTGAAGGATAGGAAAGAATGTGACAGAGAACTATTTGACCATTTCTGTTTTACGGTGGTTACTCTTTGAAGGATAGGAAAGAATGTGACAGAGAACTATTTGACCATTTCTGTTTTACGGTGGTTACTCTTTGAAGGATAGGAAAGAATGTGACAGAGAACTATTTGACCATTTCTGTTTTACGGTGGTTACTCTTTGAAGGATAGGAAAGAATGTGACAGAGTGGGTAGACCGACAAGCATATCATTAAATGTCGGAGTTTCAAAATTCCCTCAATAGTTTTGAATGTTCAGTGTAAAAGATTAAACCCTCTCTAATGTACTCACTATATTATAATTAGTAGGGATATATAATTTTACACTAATTTATAAAATTTGATTATAATTCCTTGCAAAGGACTCAAATTCTATAAAACAAATTATTTGCACTTAAGATAAATTAATTACAATCCATAATAAATTTTCTTTTAACTATGTTACAAACATATATATATAGACTTATGTGACAAAATAAAAACCCAACACTATTTTAGATTTCCAATTTTTATTCTAATGAATTCCCCCCTTATACATAATACAAAAACAAAACAATAATTTTAATAAACTAAATAAACATCTCTATAAAGTAAAATTATAAATTAAACCAACGCTATTTAATTCTTATGTATATTTTATCTTATTATTACATTTTTCTTTTTGTATATTCCATTTCTTGCTTCCAATCACCAGATCTTGTTTACACACCAGTCCTTGTTTGTAAACACACACCAGTTCTTGTTTGTCAACACACACCAGTTCTTGTTTTAATAGTCCCTTTTCTTGACTTCTTTCTTTTATAACAAAATTGTCTTTTCAGTATATAATAGTTTCTCTTCTTATATATAAATATATATAATTTCTTTTTTTTTTTATAACTCAGTTCATGAGTTCCGTTTTCTTTATGAAATATCAGAATAAGTATAAAATTTTTTTTTTCTCGTCACTTAGGACACAATTTCTTTCTTTTCGTTTATTGACGAAGCAACAAACTGCCCTTTCACTTTTGCCAATAATAACTTCATATGTTGAAACTAAGGAGATTTGATAATTTTATTTTGTTAATTTTTGTTTCTTTTTAGTTTCTTCTGTTCGGGGCTAAATTTTTATTACAATTTTTCCTGCAACAGAATAGAAAAATAGTTGTTTTTTTTTTAATTTAACATCAGCTATTCAATCATTAGTTAATATCAACAAAATCAACAATATCATGATTTACTAGACATCATTTAACAAAACTTCTGAAAGTAAATTAACTATTTCTTTAAATCTCTAAATCCTCTTATTATTTTACAATTTACGTTAATATTAATTAAAATCAAAATCTTGATCCAGATCTTATAATTTCTCACCTCTCCCGATTTTATCTCTACAGATGTACCATCTCCCGTCTTTCTTCTCGATCAATGTAATGTAAAGTAAAAGAGGATGATCCTTAGATTTCACTGACTTATATAGGTCTAAGGCTAAGGCTAAGGCTAAGGCACATACATTCTCGCTTTTCATTCCCCTTAAGCCTTCCAGTCCCTCACTGTTTGTGAACTTCACTCACATTCAGCTTCAATACTTTAATATCATTTTTTCCGTCAGCTTTTCTGTAAAAGAATTACCACTTATAAGCCGAGAAACAAAAATGGTGAAATTATTTTTTTAATATCTTTTTTTCTAACAGTGTGAGCTTTAGCATTGCAAAGTTTGTCACCTGCGATATCGGATAAAAAGCAGAAATATGAGCAATTTTTTAAAATGACCTAAGTTTGTCTTTTCTAAATCTATTTTGAAATCCTTTGCAGTACTGATATGAAGGCTCTGAATTTCTAAAAAAAAAAGACCTAAAAGTGTCTCATTTGGTTAAACCTACATGACAGTAATGTTAAAAACGTGTTCTATATAGATTTTTTTTACAAGATTATTTATCTATCCTTATTAGGCCGAAAACGCTTCAACTATTGAACATCAAATTGTCAAGTTAACTAAACTGAGCAGTTCACGCACTAAACGAAACCGTTTAAGTTCGTTTCTGTAATTGCGAAAAGTTAATCAATACAGATTTCAAGTGTTCTAATGAAGTGTCCGCAGAAAAGTTTGAAGTGTTCAGAATCCACTCGGCTGGGAAATGCTTTAACTTTGATCTTGGGCGGCACTTAGCTCAAGGTCAGACTGAGTTGCACAAAGCCCGCTAATTAGTACAAGCGCCTCAAATTTGACGGTTGGCGTAGATTTTTCCGGTGAACTGCTTTCTCTCAGTTCAAGTAAACTTCGTTCAAGGAAAATATTAGGGTGAGAATAGAGGCTAGATACATACCTCGGCGGCGCTTCGTCAAGATTAAGATGAATTTGTGTTTACCATATGATAATGTTGTAACTTTTTAAGATCAACTTTTATCGGAAATCATTAGTTAATTAATGTTCATAATTAACGTGACAATTAAGTTCATAATACCTAATATTCATAAAACAGCAAAATGTTTTTCTAAACTAATAATTCATGAATCAAAATTGGAAGGTTGGTTTTATCTACGAGATATGCCTTTAAAAACCTGCCCCCATGAAACCCGAAGTCATTTGACTTTGAGTTAAAAACTTGTGCAGGACTGATAGGAGAAAACAACCAATTTCAAAATTTTTCGTTCTAAAGAAATTTATTGCACGGAAAATTTTATCTTTAATGAAAATTAAAAGAAAATTGCAGTATGTGATTCGATATGAAAATGAGAATGAGAAATGGTTCAATTTTTATTAAAAAAATCAGTTTTAAAAATGCGAGGGAGAGGGATAAAAGTATTTTAAGAAACAGGTTTAATCAGGAACTTCCAATATTTTTTCCCACACATTAATTCAAATGCTATTGGTTTTAAACCGATCATAAACCAAAGTCATAAAAACATTTTCACGAATTAGCAGTAAAAAAAATAAAAATGAAGTAGATAATTTCTTTTAAAAGTTTTCAAAATTATCTACATAAAAGTTTTCAAAATTATCTACATAGAAGTTTTCAAAATTATCTACATAAAAGTTTTCAAAATTATCTACATAAAAGTTTTCAAAATTATCTACATAAAAGTTTTCAAAATTATCGACATAGAAGTTTTCAAAATTATCTACATAAAAGTTTTCAAAATTATCTACATAAAAGTTTTCAAAATTATCTACATAAAAGTTTTCAAAATTATCTACATAAAAGTTTTCAAAATTATCTACATTATCTGTTTTCAAAATTATCTACATAAAAGTTTTCAAAATTATCTACATAGAACTACATAGAAGTTTTCAAAATTATCTACATAAAAGTTTTCAAAATTATCTACATAAAAGTTTTCAAAATTATCTACATAAAAGTTTTCAAAATTATCTACATAAAAGTTTTCAAAATTATCTACATAGAAGTTTTCAAAATTATCTACATAGAAGTTTTCAAAATTATCTACATAGAAGTTTTCAAAATTATCTACATAGAAGTTTTCAAAATTATCTACATAGAAGATCTTCATGACTCCGAGGTTAGCCTTATGTCTTTTCGTATAAAGAACAGATGGCATAAATGTCAAAATTTTATTTCTTTCCATCATTTTGTGAACGCATTCATAACTGCACTTAACTAATATCTATAACAAGTTAAAACTACGCTTTTTTAATAAAAATTCGTATCCTCCTAAAATATCAAGCCGGATTATAAATTTATTTTTTTTCCGAAAGTTATTTTTTTTTTACAATGAGAGTTTTGACTTATCTGGGAAACAATCAGTTCACATTGCGTGAGATTAAAATATTCTATGTGTCTTCTCGCTTTTATTCCGATAGAACTTCTGGTAAACCTCATAAGAGGATGATTTTGCTCCAGGCACCTGTTTATCTCCTGTACAGACACAAACTAATAACACAGAGCAAAGCTTTTATGAAGATGGAGACAAACAAATTCAGAATTCACCCTGAAACACCAGTGTATATTTTTCTTCGTCTGAAACTAGTTTGTCTTGAATTATTGCGACACTGACTTCTCCCAATAATCTTACTTGTGCTGTACCAGAATATTTCTTTCGAAACTAGATTTTGTTTGTGGAAACGTAGACGAAAGAATAAAACTAAATTGATAGCTCTTGGGACCTTCAACGTCATGCATGTGAATTCCGCATTCATAATACAGAAACGTTTATTCCTTTTTAAAGTGAAGCTAGGTTGTCTTGAAATAATACGAAATTGGCTATTAGCATAATTTTACTCAAAATACCTGGAGTGTTTCTTTCACTTTTTTTTCCTGTGGTAGGAGAGATATTAGAATTCTTTTAGAATTATAGCTTTTAGGGCATTCAGCTTTATGCATTTAAATTAGGATTTCGAAGGAAAGAGAGGAACAAATTATATACTTACTGTATATTAATGAACAAAACAAAGGTATTGAAATATATTTCTATACATTAAATGAAAGGTTTTGCTGTTGCCATTAAACATTTTTGTCAATAAAAGTAGCGACTTCTATCCGAGCCGTGCAAAGATCAGGCCAGAACTTCAACGCTTGTTTGGCGAAATTGAATCACTATCTGCGAATAAAACAAAAAGCAGAACTAAAAAGGTCTGCGGAACTAACAGATTAAAGATAGAAGAGATAAATGAGACAACCTGTCTCAAAGCAGACTTTCACCTTCAATTTATTTAGGACTGAACGAAGTCAGCCATATTTATCTAAAACTGCGCTGACACTTGCAATCACTGATTACCTGATATTTTTAGAAGTTGCGTCGAATATGTCTACAATAGGTTTTAGAGACAACGCCCGAGTATTTCTTTAATCTCTGACGTCAAACTCAAATATTTACGCGACGAGACGATATGCCGCGGTGACCTAAAAAAAAAGGATGGGACTTAAATGCTTGAGGACGACACAATAGTGTATATGTTAATTTTTATTTCTTCTACGTTTTTAGCTTTCCATTTTTATGTCCAGGAAAGTAATCATTTTCATCGATGTTTTAGCCAGTCTTTTAAAAAACTTTGAGAAGAAAATGAAAAAGAAATTAACAATAGATTGTTTTATATTCAAAATTATGTCAGAAAGTTTTTTTTTTTTTTAATTTCAAAAGTTATATTCCATTCTCACTTCAAAAGGCTTTACATTTATAAAGCAAAAGGAAAGATCTTTCTTATTTCTTTACGACTGAATTAATGTGCTTGTAAAATCAACACTTAGTTAAGAAATTTTTCAATGAACTTAATCTGCATATCGTATATATATATATATATATATATATATATATATACATATATATATTAATGATTTATTGATATTTTGATTTCAAAATTATTTGTAATAAACAAATTAAATACTCAATGAAATTGTTGTGCAATAAATATAAAGTTATCACTCTATCACCATTCATAGGATAAAAAAGAGATAAGCATTAAATCCATCCAAAGTTTCGTTAACTGCATAACTTGCTGAGAAAAAAAAAATTAAAAAATGACTTAAACATAGCTAAACCTGTATTTTTCTCAATTTTTTTTTTAAAATCTAGTTAAAAATGTTAAGGTGATGAGCCATTTTTCACAGCCGCATTTTAATTTTCAACTCTTCGTTTTAGAACTTTCCATTTACATTATGTATTTTCTACACGAAACATACTTATGAGAAAATGAGAACAGAATTATCTAAATATGTGGGTTTTTTTGTTTTTTATTTATTCTTTGGGGTTTTTTTTATGGAAAGGGAAAACATTAATACATCTAAGATTTTCAAGAAGGTAGGAAACGTAAAATGATATATTTTGTATCAACGAAATAGTGAGAGGGGACTTAGCAAAGAAGATATTAGATTACACACTATATATATATATATATATATATATATATATATAGGAACTGTTGATATAGTGTGTCCTGACTTTGCCTTAAACAGAGTGGATGTATCGAAGTTACATTTATTAAATCCGATGATATTGCACATCAATATCGCCATGTTATGCAAAAGTAACAGCAAATAATTCCGACAAGAATGACTCTCTCGCAATTACGGCAGCTGCACTTGCTACAAATCCG
>JAWDGP010000117.1:0-25000 GCA_033675545.1 Elysia crispata | reverse complement strand
AATTACATTTAACATTTTTCTTGGTTTCGTAGGGTTTAAGAGGGTCGATAGCGTCTGTAAATTCAGTCCCAAGAATATGTCGCTCTGGCCGTCAAGGAAAAAAAACGTTCCAATTTCTTGTTTCAGAGAGGTTTAAGTAGGAAGAGGGGGAGTGGGTACATAAAGAGAGAGGTACATAAAAAGGCAATGATATCTCACTGAAAAATAAATGATCAGTTTTAAATTACGAGAGAGAGAGAGAGAGAGAGAGAGAGAGAGAGAGAGAGAGAGAGAGAGAGGCGCGGGGAAGGGAGAGGAAAGTGTGCAAATAGATATTTAATAAATAGTCAATTGTAAAGAATAGGATGAAAGAAAGAAGAGAGAGAGAGAGAGAAAGAGAGAGAGAGAGAGAGAGAGAGAGAGAGAGGCGCGGGGGAAGGGAGAGGAAAGTGTGCAAATAGATATTTAATACATAGGCAATTGTAAAGAATAGGATGAAAGAAAGAAGAGAGAGAGAGAGAGAGAGAGAGAGAGAGAGAGAGAGAGAGAGAGAGAGAGAGGAGAAGAGAGGGAAAAGTGCAAAACGATGTTTTAAAGATAGATATGTGTGAAAGCTATGAATAAATAAATACAAACAATAAAGAAAAAAAATCAAAGAACTTGGGGATAGAAATATAGAAAGAAACAAAGAAAGAGAGAGAGAGACAGAGAGACAGAGACAGAGGGAGAGAGACAGAGACAGAGAGAGAGAGAGACAAAGAAAGAGAGAGAGACAGAGAGAGACAGAGAAAGCCTTAGAAAAATACTCGTATAACAACACAAACCTAATGGAGGAGCCACATCATTGTTCCAAGTGGCTTTCCATGGTCTGGTGAGTTCAGTCTCCAAGGAGACTTTTAGGTCGCACGTGACGTCAAGTCTCCTCTAATGAGCGCCAACATGCTTAGCTTTTGTCTTACAAAGGTTGATACCCCTTTATCTTGCATTTATGCTTTTATCAATTTTTTCATACACTCTTGACAAATCTCAGTTACTTATTTCGTCATTTAATTTGCTAAAAAATTTGCAGTGTTCGGCACTTTGCCCGAATTCACCCAAATTTTTTATCATATAATAAAGAAA
The DNA here is from genome assembly GCA_033675545.1 of Elysia crispata. Lineage (NCBI taxonomy): Eukaryota > Metazoa > Mollusca > Gastropoda > Plakobranchidae > Elysia > Elysia crispata. The sequence continues at coordinate 23,899 of JAWDGP010000117.1, read as the reverse complement.
ATGCATGTTCCTTTACTTCGCATTCCTTTTTACAGACTTATTTTCAAGCTGTGTTGATACAAACAAAAATTGCTAAGAGATACGCTGTCTTCCCACTATTTCCATTAACATGATTCTGAACATTTAAAAATGACTTAACAATGAAAATTGGGTTTTTTACATCCTCAGCAATATATCACTTTTGGCGAAGTTCACAACTTTTTTAAGCGACTGATAAAACTTGTTGCTTCAAGGGTAGGAAAATGTGTTTTCATTTTAACTTCAAGTATTTACTCACACTCTTCAAGTTATTTTCAATAATTACTATTTTTAAAGTAATCTTTCATTGAGCTGTTATGCCATTTGTTTTTAACAACGAGTTGTAATGGTAGTGAAAACCGTTAGTTTCATGACAGTATATCTACAAGCGTTAGTTTCATGGCAGTATATCTACAAGCGTTAGTTTCATGGCAGTATATCTACAAGCGTTAGTTTCATGGCAGTATATCTACAAGCGTTAGTTTCATGGCAGTATATCTACAAGCGTTAGTTTCATGGCATTATATCTACAAGAGTTAGTTTCATGGCAGTATATCTACAAGAGTTAGTTTCATGGCAGTATATCTACAAGCGTTAGTTTCATGGTAGTATATCTACAAGCGTTAGTTTCATGGCAGTATATCTACAAGCGTTAGTTTCATGGCAGTATATCTACAAGAGTTAGTTTCATGGCAGTATATCTACAAGCGTTAGTTTCATGGCAGTATATCTACAAGCGTTAGTTTCATGGCAGTATATCTACAAGAGTTTCATGGTAGTATATCTACAAGCGTTAGTTTCATGGCAGTATATCTACAAGCGTTAGTTTCATGGCAGTATATCTACAAGCGTTAGTTTCATGGCAGTATATCTACAAGCGTTAGTTTCATGGCAGTATATCTACAAGCGTTAGTTTCATGGTAGTATATCTACAAGCGTTAGTTTCATGGCAGTATATCTACAAGCGTTAGTTTCATGGCAGTATATCTACAAGCGTTAGTTTCATGGCAGTATATCTACAAGAGTTTCATGGTAGTATATCTACAAGCGTTAGTTTCATGGCAGTATATCTAAAGAGTTAGTTTCATGGTAGTATATCTACAAGAGTTAGTTTCATGGCAGTATATCTACAAGAGTTTGTTTCATGGTAGTATATCTACAAGCGTTAGTTTCATGGTAGTATATCTACAAGGGTTAGTTTCATGGCAGTATATCTACAAGCGTTACTTTCATGGCAGTATATCTGCAAGCGTTAGTTTCATGGTAGTATATCTACAAGCGTTAGTTTCATGGCAGTATATCTACAAGCGTTAGTTTCATGGCAGTATATCTACAAGCGTTAGTTTCATGGTAGTATATCTACAAGCATTAGTTTCATGGTAGTATATCTACAAACATTATTGCACGTGCATGCCATGTTTCTCTTTACACGCAAAAATTCCTACAAGTTCCTCAGCAACTACATCTGCTTCATTCTACTCAGCTTTTCGATAGACTTAGAACTTTCTGGCTCTGGAAGGCTTTAATACTCTGAATACCACTAACTCTTTCTTTTGTGGATCAGATAATAATTATGATTGTAACAGATTTATCGTGGTGATCTGTTTGTCTATGTTTGTCTAGGGATGTGAAAATATTCAAAGCCAATCACACATCTCGTCCTGAGAAAATTAGACTGAGATCCGCTTGTAAAAATTGCAAACTGTTTAATCCAACACAATAATGACCGATGGCTAACTGACAAGAGGTTGACTCAAAAATCAATGTACATTGACGCGCTGCTCACAAAAAGTTGACTCTTAAACTCGCTGTAGGTAGACTGACTGGACACAAATTCGACTCTTATTTGTACTCAATCTTATGGAATTATCTAGAAAAGAAATAACATAGTTCATACAAGAATATCCTTGGTACACGTGATGAGTAATGCGCTATAAAACACCAACCAATCAGAACAAGGGAGTGATGAGATCATTACTATGCTAGAACTAAGTCGAAGTCTCCAGAGGAATCTAGGCCACACAAGGTCAAGGACACTTTCCGCACAGTGCGGGCTGTGTTCAATAAACAAGACTTAGTTCCTAAGATTGAAACACAACCATTTTGCAACTAAATCAACCAATGAACGTATAGATCTGGTCGATCCGCCACCCCAAAAGTACGCACCTATACAGGATGAGGAAGTCATTAGATCAAGTTAAAGCACAGTGCAACACAATGATAAAGCTTGACTTATAATTGTATCGTTCAGAACCATATAATGACATCAGATATTTTCCTCCAATTTTATTTTGTCAAATTCACCGAAACTACCAGTGGTAATCCCAGTTCATAAACCACGACATTCTCCTGTCTTTCTCCTCAACACGGAAACCAATGAGCCATATTGCCCCACGTGACCTTTTCACCCTCATGACTTTTATCTCGACCAATCATATAACTATAATGCTCTTCATCTGACCTATTAACCCCAATGACTTAGATCTCGACCAATCATATAACTATAATGCTCTCCATCTGACCTATTAAACCCTATGACTTAGATCTCGACCAATCATATAACTATAATGCTCTCCATCTGACCTATTAAACCCTATGACTTAGATCTCGACCAATCATATAACTATAATGCTCTCCATCTGACCCATTAACCCCTATGACTTAGATCTCGACCAATCATATAACTATAATGCTCTCCATCTGACCTATTAACCCCTATGACTTAGATCTCGACCAATCACCGAGTTTTCTACCTTACCTTCCCACTCATACACACACACGCACACTGACAGACACACTCTCTGTCACACACCGGGTAGAAACATGACACCGCCCATGTCATGTCCGGTTGTGTCGCGTGCAAATGACCAGTGGTGGACAAGGCTTTCATATCTGGACTGGTCATTGATGGGTCATTGTCTGATCCCGTCACTGTAGCGTTGTCACTGTGATCAATTTTGGTTCTACCCACAGCGGCAAGAGCTAGTTTTCATGAAAAGAAAAAAAAAACTGTGCAATATAATAATTGGCTTCTAAAAGATCCATTTTCCAAAATACTGCGGAGCATGGGTGACTGTGGGAAACAGTTGAGGTAGAATGGACTTAGAAGGAGTCACATTGATTCGTTGCAAATATGTCAATAGTAATAGAGTTACACTTTCTATAAACCCCGTTTATAGAGTCTATTAAAAAAAAAACCCAAAGGATTTATGATTCATAGCGGTTTTTATGATTACTTCTTCGAAGTTCCTCTTCTTTCTCAAACTCTCTCAAACTCTCTCTCTCTCTCTCTCTCTCTCTCTCTCTCTCTCTCTCTCTCTCTCTCTCTCTCTCTCTCTCTCTAACTCTCTCTAACTCTCTCTCTCTCTAACTCTCTAACTCTCTCTATCTATCTATCTATCTATCTATCTATCTATCTATCTATCTATTTCTTTATTTATCTATCTCTCTTTTCCTCTCTCATTTTTTCTGTCTATTTTGCTTAGTATTACATTCTTCATCTTATAAGGTTTCAATCAATTAATTTTAATATAGTCTTTCTCCCTTTCTTACCTAGCATTAGTTTTTACATCGTATAGGATTTAAGTTGATTACTTTTGGTATATTCAGTCCAACAGTATGCTTGCTAACATCCACCATCGCTCAAATCTTATTAGTTCATACCTGATCAGTCGCAAAACGAAATTGGGATTTAAACTTTCCTCAGAAAATACTTGCAGATCACCTCGTAATTATCATCCCACTCACCACGTACAGAACAAAAACGCCGAACAAAAAATGTCCTTGACCAATAAACTAAGCGTTTTTTTTCTGTTTATTGTCGTGGGTTTTTTTTCCTGTGGTTTGTTTGTTTTTGGTTGTTTTTTTTTAACAGCCGGGACTTGAACAGTTCCATCAGACCTTGATGATAATAGATGTACTTTGTACTCAACAACTGCGGGTGGGTGGAGGAGGGGGAGGTCGTTTGACCTACTTTAGACCTCTTGACATTGGCCAGACATCAAACCGATGCGGAAGGAAGACGGGGGAAAACGGGGAAATAAAAGCCAAGCAACGTATGGGACAACGTTCCTAAATAGTGCCTGAATTGGGGAGTCTGTCACAAGCTTGGGAGACGATGAAACTGCGCAACTCTGTCAGGAAATTATGGCAAGGGAGCTAACTGGCTTTCCCGATCAGTATGCAGGGTAGCGAACTCAGCGAGACAGATTAGCTCTAACTTCTGCTCTGGCTCTGGCGTCATCAGGGTTAAACTAGCATGGCTTGAAGCGGACAGGGTTGGGGAGGGTGGGGGGGTGGGAGATAGGGCGGGGGTATAAGACTATGAGGAACAAATATTAGAGAGGGAGTGGATAGAAGAGTAAATGGAGGTGGGAAGGAAGGTAGATGATGGTAAGGAAATAGGAGAGTTTTAAGCTATGAGATACAGAAAATACGATTTTAACTTAAAGGGGGAAACGGTAGGTGGAAACAATTGAAGGAAAGACATAAACTTAGAAAATAAGTAGAAAATTGGTACGAAAAGGAGGAAGTGAGCGTGAAAATTAATGTGGGTGGTAGGACTGTCAGATCGAGGGAAAGTGAGGGTAAAACATCGCTTGATATTACAGGGGGACTGAGTTAGGAAAAAAAAAAAAAACTCTTTCGGAAAATACGAACTAAAATATTGTCGACCGTTTTACGACTCGACCAACAGTCCGACAATCTTTCGCTGTTTTCACACGTCTAACTCCCGAGGCGTCAGCTTATTGTGGTCCAGCCGTGGCAAAGATTGATCCATGGAGCCGATTCGTATGCAGAACAGCGGCCCACACGAAATTAGAATGTCTCATACATTACGACCCGTTTAGCCGTTACGTTCGGATCAGACGATTCACGGTTTTTCTAGATCGGCTCATTACACCACGAGTTACAGGGCCAGCTTTACATAATAGGACGCCGGAATAAATTTAGAGGACACGTTTTCAACATAACTCCAAGCTGGATGGCTACTCAGAGATGGTTTGATATCTCTACAGTTCTGGCCTATGTAGGAACAATTGGTGTTTATCACATCTTGTGTTTGTATGTGACTCGACGAAACCACCTATAGTTCTGTTACGCAGAAGGAAAACTGATGTTTAACATTTTTTGTATTTGTATGAACTCACTTTTGTGCGTTTCTACAAAGCTAAGTTTAAACCATTGTAATTCCTTGAGAAAAAGGGACACTTTATGTATAGAACTTCTTGTGCCTGCATGTGTTTCCACAACGGCCGCTTCATACCGCTGCAGTGTGGTAGGAATACAGAAAAAGTTGATGTTAAGCTGGCTTGGAAACGCTGTAGTTCTGGCCTATATGGTTGTAATAGATTTTCACCACATTCGTATTTTATGTTTTTATAAAGCCCGCAACATACAGGTTTAGTTTTGGCGGATACAGGCAAACATAAGGTTCAACTCTGCTTGGGTCTATATGTCTTTTTCACAATTTTACACTTTTGTTTCACAAAGAAAAAACTGTAGTGTTTGTGTGTGTTTCCACAAAGATCTTTATAAACCGCTTTAGTTCTGGCCGACACAGGAAAAGATGATATTCACACATGGTCATGTGTTTGTATCTTGAAAGGGATACACAAAACTGAACGTTTCTGACTGCACTTTTCTCTGTCTAAAAGTTGCTCTGTCTATCCCTTACCTATAATAGTTTTAATGGACTATCTCTTCTTAATTAATTTAGCAAAATCAATAACAATGAGTCGTAAATGATAATTCGAACTTCCGAGGAAGATTTGACTTTCGAGTGAGAGGGTGAGCGAGTCAATGTTGTTTTGAAAGATTGCTTACGGGCAATTCCTCACATTACGCCGAAGGCATATATAGGATCCACTGTATGAGCTAGAGTGATGTCTTGGTTCTAACAATAAGTTCAGAAAGATATATCGGTTAGATCCTAGAATAGTTAGTGATCACGGAATATGCTAGAGTGACGTGTTGGTTCTAACAATAAGTTCAGAAAGATATATCGGTTAGATCCTAGAATAGTTAGTGATCACGGAATATGCTAGAGTGACGTGTTGGTTCTAACAATAAGTTCAGAAAGATATATCGGTTAGATCCTAGAATAGTTAGTGATCACGGAATATGCTAGAGTGACGTGTTGGTTCTAACAATAAGTTCAGAAAGATATATCGGTTAGATCCTAGAATAGTTAGTGATCACGGAATAAAGGAAAAAAAAAAAGAGAAAGAAATTTCGAAAAGAGTAAAAACTGTGGAGATAGTATCTTCATCCCTAAGTATTTTTTAATGCTACAGTTGATATTTGGTTCAATTTGAAAACAAAGCGAAAAGAAAAAAAGAACAAAGAAAAAATTAGATACTAACTTTATCGTTGGAAAAAACCTGAGTTTAAATCTGTGAAAGAATGTGTCTGTGTGTTTTTGTTTTGTTTTTTTTTTTGCTTTGTCAAATGAATCATTCAGTTTTAATATCATTGCATAAATTAATAATGACCTGGTAAAGTAATGGACCAAAGGTTATTGGATTTCAATGGCACTGATGATGATGGATACCACAATGAATTATAATGGTTATTTTGTCTTCCACCATTTTTGTTACGTTTTTTTTTTTTTTTTTTTTTGAACTTTTCTTCCTATATTGTCGGAATTTCTCTTCAAATCGTCAAGAAAATTATAATTTGAATCCCTGTTTGCAACTTCCTCTATTAGATCGAAAACTTATAGCGTAATTTTGCATAGTTTTGCATATTTCGCCAATAAAGAATGAATTATGAAGCTTTTACCTAAACGACTGAGAGATTTCTGGACAATAGAGCGGATGTAATCAGCAGAATTCAAGCTCAAGTGTATTTTTGATGATCAGAATATGGAAATTTCTTGATGGGCTTATTGCCACACGTCTTAATTTTGGGGACGTTACATTTGAAAGAGCAGATTAGCCTCGATTTAGAACTGCTTGTCGAGGTTCCTTCTTTGTTGATGGGTATAATAATCAAGGCTGATCTGCGTGGATAAATTAATTTGGCAATAATCAATTATTGTTTGTTTAAATTGATCGAGAGGCTTAAATAACGATTAACGGTTTTCAGTCTCATTCGAGAGATATTATTAAAAAAAACACCATAAACGAAAATTTTTATAATGCCAGACAACAGAAAAGTATGCAAGTATTTCCATAAAATGTGTGTGTGTGTGTGTGTGTGTTCCTAATAGCTTAACTGTTAGCATTGAAGGGTTGGGAAAGAAATAACCCTAGCATGAGACAACGAACCAGGTTTTTGATTGAAATTTACATCTGGAATTTTAGTTCGTTTCAAATATTTCTGACTTTGGGATTGTCGGATAAAAAAGTAAATTCTGAGAAATATAAGAAGACTTTTTTGCTTCTTCCAGCACGATTTTGTACATGAAATTACTTTATTGAGGAATAAACTGAAAATTTTCTGTGAAAAGGGGAAAAAAGGAAGGATCCTTCTAGAATTTATCAAAGGAAAAAATTTAAAAGGCAATACGAATATTACTTTTGGGTTATATGAACAATTAAAAAAATCAATTCATCAGTATCTAAAAAATGATAATAATGAAAATAGTAGTAGTAGTAGTAGTAGTAGTAGTAGTAGTAGTAGTAGTAGTAGTAGTAGTAGTAGTAGTAGTAGTAGTAGTAGTAGTAGTAGTAGTAGTAGTAGTAGTAGTAGTAGTAGTAGTAGTAGTAGTAGTAGTAGTAGTAGTAGTCGTAGTAGACGTAGTAGTAGTAGTAGTAGTAGTAGTAGTAGTAGTAGTAGTAGTAGTAGTAGTAGTAGTACTACTACTACTATTATTATTATTATTATTATTATTATTATTATTATTATTATTATTATTATTATTATTATTATTATTATTACATAACCCTCCATAGATTTCAAAAGCATTATAACCAAATCAAAATGCCACAGTCTACCGTACAGACTTAGGAGACGTTAAACAACGAAACCTCTAAGGAGATTCAGTCGATATTCCCGGGTCAATGGATAGAGCGTTTGGCCAGGCACGCATCGAGTATCAGGTTTCTTATTTTGATCCTGCTCTTTCTAATATATCCGGCGACGATTGGGGGTAAATAACAAAGGCGTTTTCCTGTGTGTTGAGGTGAAAATAACGACAGTCTTTATTTGTCTTGACATGCAGACAGTTTAGAAGGAGTGGGTTTCACAGAGAAGCGGGTCAAAGGTTAGGGGAAAGGTAAATGTCGAGATGATATTTCTATTTCTGATTGATAAACGTCATTATGATGAGAATCATTTCTATGTGTTAATTAAGATGAAATCTCGGTTTGTTCGTTTGTTGTTGTTGTTTTGTTTTTTTTTTGTTTTTTTTTGTTGTTTTTTTTTTAAATCCCTCCCTGTTTAAGTACCATTTTTGATGTTTTGAACAAGAGTATAATGGTTATCGAAGATTACAAAAAAAAAATATTGATTAATTGATTAATGTGTACGATAAATACACGGACTATGTACTATGGCGAATATAATGGATTATTTTTTTTTCTTTCGTAGAGACAAGTTTTTTATTCGCCTGTCGAAGATGCAGTGACATGCCTATGGAATTTATAGCATCCCCTTCAGATAGTATTTGAAAGCTTTCAACCTTGGGGAATAACGCCGTAAACGGAAAATAAAAAAAAACAACAACGTCATTTAGTATAATGGTTTGTCTCTGTCAATCTCTCTATATATATCTTGAGTCAATTACGTAAAAGATAAAAAAAAACGACAAAAAAGCGGTCATATTTATTAAACAAAGGTTTAGCATAATTGTTTGTCTCTGTCTATCTCTCTCTATATCTTGATCTGCCTCTGCGCTTGTCAGGCTTCATCGAGTAATCTATTGAAAATTTCTCTTTCTCTATTCTTTCCTAATCTCTCTCTCTCTCTCTCTCTCTCTCTCTCTCTCTCTCTCTCTCTCTCTCTCTCTCTCTCTCTCTCTCTCTCTCTCTCTCTCTCTCTCTCTCTCTCTCTCTCTCTCTCTCTCTCTCTCTCTCGCTCTCTCTCTCTCTCTCTCTCGCTCTCTCTCTCTCTATCTCTCTTTCTCTCTCTCTTTCTCTCTCTCTGTCTCTGTCTCTCTCTCTCTATCAATCTATCTCTATCTCGCTCATATCATCCTTTTCAGCCGTACCACTCCACTGACTTAAGTTGGTTTCCAATTATAGCCAGACAATATCTCCGCGCAGATTATAATCTAATCGATAGATTTAACCTCTCCATAGGCCGCCCATAAATACAATTACATCCACCATCGCTTCTTGGATCTATAAACCACGACTATTTTCTTAATAGCTATCCGTCCTTATTCCGCCTATCATGTATTTCTTTTATTGGACGCGTTCTTTGTGAGTCAATCTTTTTTAGCATTCCTTAAGCTTTACTGTCTTAAATATTCTTATATTGATTCCTTGATGGGTTTCGTCAACAATATATTTTCTGTTCTCCCTATCTTTCTCTAACTTTCTGTAACTCGATTAATTCAGTTTTCTGTACCACTTAAAGGATCTTCATATAAACAAGCTTTTTTTCTCTTTAATTCTCACTTTAATTCGTACCATCTTATAGAATTACTAATAGTGTATATTTCTCCCTATATCTCATTCTCTAATTTAATTAATTTTGAATAAGTTTTTTTTTTCCTTTTTTTACTGCCGTATCATTTTTATCCACTTGTGTTTCCTTTTTTCTCTCTTTGTTTATTCTCTCTCATTCTGTTTATATCTCTCTATATATATCTCTACCTCTCTCAATCTGTCTCTCTCATTCTTTTTCTTTTTTCTCTCTATATCTAGCTCTCTAGCTCCCTCTCCCTCTTCTTCTTTGTCTCTCTTTCTCCTTCTAACTTTCTCTCTGTCTCTCTCTATCTCTGTCTCTCACCCTCATCCTCTTTCTCTCTACATCTCTCTATCCCCCCCCCCCAACCCCTCACCAACTTTTCCCCTAACTTTCCCTCCTGATCCCCAGAGAAATCCCCTGACCTTTCCCAACTGTCCCCAGTGCTGGTCAAAATCTCCTCAGCCCAGGAATCCCTCTGTCCAGCGGTGACTACAACTTTGCTTGACCCATCATGATTCTCTCCCTTTAGTATCTCCTGATTGGCTTCTGGCCATTCCCTCCCTTTCCTATTCTTCTTAGATCAAATCTGTTGTGGTTTTCGTGTTTCACGATGCTGCTATTGTGGTTGATATTTTTGTTTGTTTTTCTATTACTCTTGTTTTTTCCTGATTGTTTTTAATTGTTTTTCTTCATTTTCTTCTTTTTGCAGATGTTTACTGCGTTGTTATTCTTTTTTTGTTTTTTGCTCTTATTATTATTGTTGTTGTTTATTACTATTATTGTTATTGTTACTGTTACTGCTGTTGTTGTTGTTATTGTTTTGCTGCTAATGTTTATTCTTTGTTTGTTTATTGCTGTTATTTTTATTGTTGTTGTTTATTACTATTATTGTTATTATTACTGTTGCTGTTGTTGTTGTTGTTATTGTTGTTGCTGCTAATGTTTATTCTTTGTTTGTTTATTGCTGTTATTGTTATTGTTGTTGTTTATTACTATTATTGTTATTGTTACTGTTGCTGCTGTTGTTGTTATTGTTGTTGCTGCTAATGATTATTCTTTGTTTGTTTATTGCTGTTATTTTTATTGTTGTTGTTGTTTATTATTATTGTTATTGTTACAGTCGCTGTTGTTGTTGTTATTGTTGTTGCTGCTAATGTTTATTTTTTCAATTGTTGTTTTTGACATTTTTGATCAGCATTATTCCTATTATTGCTACTGTTTTGCAATTGATTCTGTTTTATTTTATTATTTTTTTATTATTATTTTTATTGTCTCTTTTGATGCTGTTTTTATGTTGCACTGGTTGTTCTCCTTGTACAATGTTTTATAGATCTTACATACTTATGCCCCTACTTCTGTGATATCTGTACTGGTCGATGATCTTCCAATTAGTGTCGCAAATACAGCCAGGCATGAGCTGTTTTGTAAGGTACTCTGAAATTGTCAGTTCAGAGTATTTGTTGATATTTGTATCTTTTTTAAAAAAGAAATTGTTATTGTTACATTCACATAAGCAATTCTTTTCTATGTTATCTGCAGGCGATCAGATAGTTACCTTTTTACGTCCCGGTGCAATTTCTTTGCATGTCTGTCTGTCTGTCTGTCTGTCTGTCTGTCTGTCTGTCTGCCTGCCTGTCTGCCTCTCTGTCTGTCTGTCTGTCTCTCTCTGTCTCTGTCTCTGTCTCTCTCTCTGTCTCTGTCTCTCTCTCTCTCTCTCTCTCTCTCTCTCTCTCTCTCTCTCTCTCTCTGTCTCTCTCTCTCTCTCTGTCTCTCTCTCTCTCTCTCTCTCTCTCTCTCTCTCTCTCTCTCTCTCTCTCTCTCTGTCTCTCTCTCTCTGTCTCTCTCTCTGTCTCTCTCTCTCTGTCTCTCTCTGTCTCTCTCTCTGTCTCTCTCTCTCTCTCTCTCTCTCTCTCTCTCTCTCTCTCTCTCTCTCTCTCTCTCTCTCTCTGTCTCTCTCTCTCTCTCTCTCTCTCTCTCTCTCTCTCTCTCTCTCTCTCTCTCTCTCTCTCTCTCTCTCTCTCTCTCTCTCTTAGTTATAAAGTTGTGTGCCTGTCTCTTTTTAGACCCTGTTTCACACTATTTACAGACACACACGCGTTCTTTTTTGATCCTTTATAATTACCAAGTTGTCCTCCAAGTGTGGTGTTTTCTCTTTTCTATTGGATTTCTCTCTCTCTCTCTCTCTGTCTCTCTGTCTCTGTCTCTCTATCTGTTTCTCCCCCTCATCCTCTTTCTCTCTACATCTCTTTATCAAAGTATTTTTTTTTAGATTCGCAAATAGCACTTCGTGAGAGACGTTTGAATTTTCTGACATATGAAAGCTATTCACTTTCTAATTATTTATAATTATCCATGTCTCTCTCCCTCTGTCTTTCTGCCTCTATCTCTCTCTGTCCCTCTGTATACCTTTCTCTCTAACTTTCTCTAGCTTTTACCTCCCTCAACGCTTTATTCTGAGTATTCTCTTCTTCACCTCTCGTCTCCTTTTTTTTCCCTCTTTATTCGCTTTCTCTCAGAGCCTCCCTTCTCTCTCATCTCAGTTTATCTCGTATTTCTCTATCTTTGTCTCTCTGTTCTCTCTCCTTTTATTCTTCCCCCCTTTCTTCTCTCTCTCATCCCTTATCAGGTAAAACATAACCCTTCACGTGCCTTCGCTGTCCTCTCAAGTCATTTGCTTTGCGCATGTCATTTTATCAACGCATGCGCAGACGTGCCTCGAGTTCCGGTATTAGGGAAGCAAGGGCGAGTAACCACCATTAAGAAGTTTCTCATTTGCATGTGTGACTAGAGTTACTGGTCCTGACTGTAAAGCTCTCTCTTGTTTGGAGATAGTTTTGGCTCCTCTCAAATCCACTTTCGTTTCGGAAGAAACAGAGTTGAGAAGGGAATGGAGATGTCATTTTTTTAATACTTCTCTTTTCTCCCTCTTCATCTATCTCTTATTTCTCTCTCTGTCTCTGTCTCTCCCTGTCTCTCTCTCACTCTTTCTCTCTCTCTCTCACTCTTTCTCTTTCTCTCTCTATCTATCTATCTATCTCTCTATTTATCTAACTATCTATCTATCTATCTATCTAACTATCTATCTATCTATCTATCTATCTATCTATCTATCTATCTATCTATCTATCTAACTCAATATAAATCTTTTCGTCCCTTTATGGAACAAAAAGTCTCCATGATTCACTTCGTTTTCTTGATTCTTCCACCTCTTTCCTTCACTAAACTCTTTCTTTTTCTTCCTGCTTCTTTTCGCTTCTGCTCATATCCTTTTCTGCTTTCTTTACCTTTCCCCTTCTTCTACATTTTCCTATAAAATTCTCTCTATTCCTGTATATCTTTTCCCTCACTCCTTAATTAATTTCGAACGTTCATTCGTTTACCCCCGCTCCTCTCCCCCCCCCCCCTCCCCCCTTTCCTTAACACTATGACGCAATTCACAATTATTTCTCTCTATCTACTAACACCATCTTCCCTAACTCTCTCTCTCTCTTTCTTTCTCTCTCTCTATCTCTCTCTCGCTCTCTCTCTCTCCCTTTGCCTCTCTCTCTTTCTATCTCTCTCTTTCTCTCTCTCTCTCTCTCTCTCTCTCTCTCTCTCTCTCTCTCTCTCTCTCTCTCTCTCTCTCTCTTTCTCTCTCTCTCTCTCTCTCTCTCTCTCTCTCTCTCTCTCTCTCTCTCTCTCTCTCTCTCTCTCTCTCTCTCTCTCTCTCTCTCTCTCTCTCTCTCTCTCTCTCTCTCTCTCTCTCTCTCTCTCTCTCTCTCTCTCTCTCTCTCTCTCTCTCTCTCTCTCTCTCTCTCTCTCTCTCTCTCTCTCTCTCTCTCTCTCTCTCTCTCTCCCCCTCTTCCCGTATGTTTCACACCACACTCCTCCCTCTCTCCCTCCTGACAGGAGACAGACGGATGCCCTGAAGCCATCGCCAAGATATTACATCTACACCGGGATTACAATCTCTAGGGGATTACACTACATCTCCACTCTGATTTACTCGAAAATGATACTTCTCCCGAAACACGCTGCAAATATTTTTCGATTTTTCTTTTTAGATTGGTGTTTGTGTGCGGGAGGGGAGGGGGGTGGGTGGGGGTGGGGTAAAAATCTGTCCATTTTTAATTTTCTGGTTCTTAAATCCAATGGGAGAAAATATCAAGTAATATGTACGGATTGTGGTTTAAGTAGTCATTAAGCAGTCAACAAATATCGTTCTCTGGTTATCCGGTATTTTACGGATACGAGTACTTGTAATCGGCGTGAACAGTTCGTTGGTTTAAATAAGCACAAGTAAATGAAGTACTTACAACATTAGAGTTTTAAGCTAATATTTTTCTTTTGCTTCGTTCTGTCTGCTTAGTAAACCTTGGAGGCTTTCTGGCGAATTTCACACTACTTGTATACATATGTAAAATAAACAAAAATAATATTACTTCTGTTAGCGCGGTGAGTTGTTTTTTTTTACCGCTTTTCCGAGCCTACGGCTAACGGAAATTTTCCGTGTGAAAAAGCTGACGAGGATTTCAGTGTTTTTTTTTTCATTTTTTATTATATTTTTTTTTTTAATATTTTTTTAATCAATAATTCGTCAGCATGCACCTCTCAATAGCGTTGGTTTTCTGCATAAAACGGACAGCAAAACTTTAGAAATATGACTATAATAATATTAGATTATGATACGTTTTTTTTTTTTTTGTTGTTTTTTTTTGGGGGGGGGATTTAAGTTAAACGGTTATATTGCTTAGATGGGAAGTTCGTATCATGTATGCCACAAAAATCTGAATCCACAGCAAACAGTAATTGTTCAGTTCACTTTCAGAATCCACAAAATTGTTGTGTCGGTGATGAGAAAATACCATGGAACGTTCAAAACTATATATTCAGATCAGTTTTTGTCTTTTAAATAAATTAAGGCATTTTTTAAACAGGCGGAAAACATTTTGCCCTTCTTTAACATGTGCTACTGTCTTTGTGATATCTTTTTTAGGTGACTTTGGGATATATTATGTGAATGCTGGTATCGTTTAAATATTAACATCACTCCTTTTTTGCAAGTATTGTTTCAAATACAAAAAAAAAAGAAAAAGTTAAGGTATCACATATCCTTTAATACTTCTAACAACACAATCTCCAAAGGCTTTGTCTTCAAAAAGAAAATAAAGAAAAAAAATTTTTTTTTTTTTAAATCCAAATCAAAGTTAAAACCAGGAAGTTTTCCGACCCTGGCCTAATCATTCCGGACATCTTTCGAGGGAAAAGCTGATAGCTCGAGCCCTCAAACTGGGAACCCAGGAAAAAAAAGCATCGGCTGTGGAAGCTAAAACGCCTACGTTAATGTAACACATTATTATAGAGATCTAGACAATGGATGCCGGAGCCAGGGGAAGCTCTGGCGGTAGCTTTATAAGCATGACAAGAGCGGAGACAAGGGAGAAAGAAATGGAGACAAACGAGTTAATGATACGGCCTCACCGAGTCGCCACGGCGCTCAACTGCTGGAGTTTCCGACGGCTTGCGGCTCTTAACGGTAAGAATGTTCGCGCCGAAAAACGCCGTAGCTTGATAGGGGTGGTTTTACCGCAAAAAAAATTAGAAGAAAAATTTCTGGTTACCGAAAAAAACCGTAAGAAAGAGAAGTTGGATTAAAGTGGGTTTGGAGCGTGGTTTCTACATTTGTATTTTCATATCTTGAGGCTGGTTAGCTTCATATGCATTTTACATAGAACTCGCGTTTATAACTTTTTAATTGAGGGTTTAGTTTGGCTAGACTTTCTGCTCCATTGCGGTTAAATATATCTCTCTGTATATCGCCGCTCACATCCTAATGCTCCGACTTGGACGTCTCGGCTGCCTCTTAGATGTTCGCTGATAGTCTCCTCCACTGTGTTCTGTCTTCTGCTATTGACCTCACATGGTCAAGGATTAAATAATTAAGAAAAATCTCTTTTATAACCTAATCATATCCCTTTTCTGCAATGCTGATATTTATGTCAATAAGTTTCATCTCCAAAATGCTTGATCCAAGATTGGTGTGTTTTTTTGTTTTTTGTTTTTTGTACTTTTTCGTTTTGATTTTGTTTTTTTTTTGTTTTTTTTTTGTTTTTTTTTTTGCTTTGTTTTTTTAAACGTTTATTCGATATGTGTGCTGTCCTATAAAATTTAAAGCCAGTTTTAATTGTATTTAGGTCTAATCATATCGGTTACTTTTCACATAATGTCTCTCTTTCTTTAGCTTTCTTTCTCTTTCACTTTCCACATATCCAACCTCTTTTCTATTTAAGATGTCTCTCTCTCTCTCTCTCTGTCTCTCTCTGTCTCTCTCTGTCTCTCTCTGTCTCTCTCTCTCTCTCTGTCTCTCTCTCTCTCTCTCTGTCTCTCTCTCTCTCTCTCTCTCTCTCTCTCTCTCTCTCTCTCTCTCTCTCTCTCTCTCTCTCTCTCTCTCTCTCTCTCTCTGTCTCTCTCTCTGTCTCTCTCTCTCTCTCTCTCTCTCTCTCTCTGTCTCTCCCTTTCTTCATCTCTTTCTCTCACTATGTCTCTCTCTTTCTCTTTTTTTTTCTCATTTTCTCTCACTTTCTCTCTCTTTCGCTTTTCCTGTTCTCTCTTTATTTCTCATGATGACATGCAGACGCCATTCTTAAATTGCATTTTTTGTATCGGTTGGGCGTCACACTCACGTTCCAATAATAGAAGTAAAGGCTCGTGTTAGGGAGCAAAGGTTAATATGAAACAAGATGTAGAAGCACACAGAGAGAAAGAGAGAGAGAGAGAGAGAGAGAGAGAGAGAGAGAGAGAGAGAGAGAGAGAGAGAGAGAGAGAGAAGCCCTACTGAAAAACAAGAAGAGAGAGATTCGGGAAAGACAGATAAAATGGAAGAGGTAAGGAGCTACTAAGAAAAAGAGAGAGAGAGAGAGAGAGAGAGAGAGAGAGAGAGAGAGAGAGAGAGAGAGAGAGATAGAGACAGAGAGACACAGAAAGAGACACAGAGAGAGACAGAGATACAGAGAGAGAGAAAGAGAGGGAGAATCACTATTGAAAAACAAAGAGAGAGAGAGAGAGAGAGAAAGAGAGAGAGAGATATTCGGGAAAACCAAAGAACACGGAAGAGAGAAAGAGCTACTAAGAGAAAGATAGAGATCGAGAGAGAGAGACAGAGACAGACAGACAGAGACAGACAGATAGACAGACAGACAGACAGACAGAGACAGAGACAGAGATGGCCTGAAAATGAGACTCAAAGATATAGAGAAAGACACAGAGAGTGAGTAAGAGAGAGGAAAAGATAAGCAGAGAGAAAGAGTAAGCGCAGACTTTTTTTGCCATACCCTAAAATGACCCCAACTTTTGACATTGGACATCCTGTAGATCAGATGCAAACACCCTTTATTGTTTCACTTTGCCGTGCTGTGTAGCCCTAGAAATCCAGCACGACAAAAGCTCGTCCGCCACAAAGCTGCGTGTCAAAAGCTGAATATATTATGCAAAAAATCTGGTGCTGGAGAAAGGAATTTATAACTTCATGGAATTCCATACCGGTTTTGTTGGGATATAAGTTGCTATTTTTTGCCGCTTGTCGTGGTAGGAAAGTTGCAAGCAAAAAAAAAGTTTTAATTTTCTGTTTTTTTAGTCTGCTTCTATAGTGGTTAATATGTTTACTTTTTTTTCCAGTTTCCCTTTCTTCTTGTGCCAAGGAAAAGATGTCTAAGTCTAAAAAAAAAAAAAAAAAGTTTTGCTGCGCATTTATTCTGGACGTCTCGCTTACTGCTAGAAAATTATATGCGGTTATATTTTTACATTTTCGTTTTTGTTTGTTTGTGTTTTTTGGTTCCAAGTACTAATTTTTTTTAGTCAAAATTGAGCTGTTTCATGCATTATAAACAATGGGTGAACATATATTTTATTTGCTCATTGTTTTTTTCTTTTATTCAGTCAAAATTGAGCTGTTTGATACGACACAAACAATGGGCGATCATATATTTTATTTGCTCATTGTTTTTTGTTGTTTTTTTTTTAATTCAGTCAAAATTGAGCTGTTTGATACGACACAAACAATGGGCGATCATATATTTTATTTGCTCATTGTTTTTTGTTGTTTTTTTTTTTAATTCAGTCAAAATTGAGCTGTTTGACGCGACATAAACAATTGGCGATCATATACTTTATTTGCTCATTGTTTTTGTTTTTTTATTTTATTTTATTCGGTCAAATTGAGCTGTTTGACGCGACATAAACAATGGGCGATCATATATTTTTTTTGCTCATTGTTTTTTTTTTAGAAGAGGCAAGGCATGTTACTAATAATCAGCACTATAGCGGATATCTTAGCTTAACAATGTCATCATTTTGAAAGTTTAGTTTAGGCCTAGCTTACAAAATTGGGTAAATCAAAAAGCCTGACTGAAAAAAAAATGATAAAATTTTAAAATGACTCAAACCATTACCATATGTAACGGATAAAATGATGCACATTTTAAATAAAATATAGTAAATACTATTGTACCATTATAATTCAGAGCAAAACAAAAAGACGGCTCTCTTTTTCCTCCAATTTTTTTTCGACTTTGACAAATGTCTCAAATTTAAAATAAAAAATGGTCTAACTTTTTCTCCTTTGAAGAACTTTTGAAAGACAGCCATTACTTCAAAGTATGTTATTATAACAATTGTTTTCATTTGTGAAATTCTTCTGTTTCCATAATTCGTTTTTTTTCTTCTTCTTTCCCTCAAAGTTTTGATTCCGCAAAGGACCCGACTAGAACCGACTAATTAAGGATTGCGAACTGTTGGTTTAAACCACCGCCACTTGAAAATTTCGCCTTGGTTGGCTTCCAGGAGAACCAGTAGAAGGGTTGTGTGTGTGTGGGGAGGGATTTAATGGGGGACTGGGGATGGGTGAGGAAGTGAGGCGCTTGTTTACTTTCTTTACCCCAAAGACTCAAAGCCCTTATTCTCGCTGTCAGACCCCGGAACCAGCTTTTGTCTCGATTGTGACAGTTGACATGATGACATAGTGTTTGCCTCTGGCGCCTCGCTTCCACATCTTTATCTCGAGTAGTTTAAGAGAAGTAGGAGAAAAAATGAGCGAAATTCTTTTTTTTCTTTTTTTTCAAGGCATAATTTCAAATAATAAATTGTGATACAAAACGTAATGAAATTAACGTTTAAGGATAATATTTTTTTGGAAAAGCACAAAAAAAAAATAAAAAATAACGAGATGGTAGGTAAAGCCGATTTTCTATCATAGAAAATTTTAATAGGTTTGCGTAAATTAATGGATAGGTTGGTTGTATTATTGTACTGGTAAAATTTCAAAATCACAAAACGAGACAAAAATAATATGAGATAATGTGCACAATACAAAAAGAGATCGAGAAAAGAGAGAGAGAGAGAGAGAGAGAGAGAGAGAGAGAGAGAGAGAGACAGACAGACAGACAGACAGACAGACAGACGGACGACAGACAGACAGAGACAGAGAGACAGAGAGATAGAGAAAGAGATTGTGTGCGTGTTGGTATTTTTGACAAAGAAAGAACGAAAGAGGGAGGTAGAGACGTACAGAGAAAACAGAGAACGAGATGGGGACATGGAGACAGCGAAAGCGAAAAAAATGGAGCGAGTAGAAAGAGTAAGGAAGAGAGAGAAAAAGTGGCACAGAGAGACAGAGAGTCGGCCAGAGTCAGACAGAGAGACAGAGAGTCGGCCAGAGTCAGACAGAGAGACAGAGAGTCGGCCAGAGTCAGACAGAGAGACAGAGAGTCGACCACAGTCAGACAGAGAGACAGAGAGTCGGCCAGAGTCGGACATGGAGACAGAGAGTCGGTCAGAGTAGGACAAAGAGACAGAGAGTCGGCCAGAGTCGGACAGAGAGACAGAGAGTCGGCCAGAGTCAGACAGAGAGACAGAGAGTCGGCCAGAGTCGGACAGAGAGACAGAGAGTCGGCCAGAGTCAGACAGAGAGACAGAGAGTCGGCCAGAGTCGGCCAGTCAGACAGAGAGACAGAGAGTCGGCCAGAGTCAGACCGAGAGAGACAGAGAGTCGGCCAGAGTCGGCCAGAGAGACAGAGTCGGCCAGAGTCGGACAGAGAGACAGAGAGTCGGCCAGAGTCGGACAGAGAGACAGAGAGTCGGCCAGAGTCAGACAGAGAGACAGAGAGTCGGCCAGAGTCGGACAGAGAGACAGAGAGTCGGCCAGAGTCGGACAGAGAGACAGAGAGTCGGCCAGAGTCAGACAGAGAGACAGAGAGTCGGCCAGAGTCAGACAGAGAGACAGAGAGTCGGCCAGAGTCAGACAGAGAGACAGAGAGTCGGTCAGAGTCAGACAGAGAGACAGAGAGTCGGTCAGTCAGACAGAGAGACAGAGAGTCGGCCAGTCAGACAGAGAGACAGAGAGTCGGCCAGAGTCAGACCGAGAGAGACAGAGAGTCGGCCAGAGTCAGACCGAGAGAGACAGAGAGTCGGCCAGAGTCAGACAGAGAGACAGAGAGTCGGCCAGAGTCAGACCGAGAGAGACAGAGAGTCGGCCAGAGTCGGACAGAGAGACAGAGAGTCGGCCAGAGTCAGACAGAGAGACAGAGAGTCGGCCAGAGTCGGACAGAGAGACAGAGAGTCGGACAGAGAGACAGAGAGTCGGCCAGAGTCAGACAGAGAGACAGAGAGTCGGCCAGAGTCGGACAGAGAGACAGAGAGTCGGCCAGAGTCGGACAGAGAGACAGAGAGTCGGCCAGAGTCAGACAGAGAGACAGAGAGTCGGCCAGAGTCGGACAGAGAGACAGAGAGTCGGCCAGAGTCAGACAGAGAGACAGAGAGTCGGCCAGAGTCGGACAGAGAGACAGAGAGTCGGCCAGAGTCAGACAGAGAGACAGAGAGTCGGCCAGAGTCAGACAGAGAGACAGAGAGTCGGCCAGTCAGACAGAGAGACAGAGAGTCAGACAGAGTCAGACAGAGAGACAGAGAGTCGGCCAGTCAGACAGAGAGACAGAGAGTCGGTCAGTCAGACAGAGAGACAGAGAGTCGGCCAGTCAGACAGAGAGACAGAGAGTCGGTCAGTCAGACAGAGAGACAGAGAGTCGGTCAGAGTCAGACAGAGAGACAGAGAGTCGGTCAGAGTCAGACAGAGAGACAGAGAGTCGGTCAGAGTCAGACAGAGAGACAGAGAGTCGGCCAGTCAGACAGAGAGACAGAGAGTCGGACAGAGCCAGACAGAGAGACAGAGAGACAGAGAGTCGGCCAGTCAGACAGAGAGACAGAGAGTCGGCCAGAGCCAGACAGAGAGACAGAGAGACAGAGAGTCAGACAGAGTCAGACAGAGAGACAGAGAGTCGGCCAGAGTCAGACAGAGAGACAGAGAGTCGGTCAGTCAGACAGAGAGACAGAGAGTCGGTCAGAGTCAGACAGAGAGACAGAGAGTCGGCCAGAGTCAGACAGAGAGACAGAGAGTCGGCCAGAGTCAGACAGAGAGACAGAGAGTCGGACACAGTCGGACAGAGAGACAGAGAGTCGGACAGAGAGACAGAGAGTCGGACAGAGTCGGACAGAGAGACAGAGAGTCGGACAGAGAGACAGAGAGTCGGACAGAGTCGGACAGAGAGACAGAGAGTCGGCCAGAGTCAGACAGAGAGACAGAGAGTCGGCCAGAGTCAGACAGAGAGACAGAGAGTCGGACAGAGTCGGACAGAGAGACAGAGAGTCGGACAGAGAGACAGAGAGTCGGACAGAGCCAGACAGAGAGACAGAGAGTCGGCCAGTCAGACAGAGAGACAGAGAGTCGGCCAGTCAGACAGAGAGACAGAGAGTCGGACAGAGCCAGACAGAGAGACAGAGAGTCGGCCAGTCAGACAGAGAGACAGAGAGTCGGACAGAGCCAGACAGAGAGACAGAGAGTCGGACAGAGAGACAGAGAGTCGGCCAGAGTCGGACAGAGAGACAGAGAGTCGGCCAGAGAGACAGAGAGTCAGACAGAGAGACAGAAAGTCGGTCAGAGTCAGACAGAGAGACAGAGAGTCGGCCAGAGTCGGACAGAGAGACAGAGAGTCGGCCAGAGTCAGACAGAGAGACAGAGAGTCGGCCAGAGTCGGACAGAGAGACAGAGAGTCGGCCAGAGTCGGACAGAGAGACAGAGAGTCGGCCAGAGTCAGACAGAGAGACAGAGAGTCGGACAGAGACCGACAGAGAGACAGAGAGTCGGCCAGAGTCGGACAGAGAGACAGAGAGTCGGACAGAGAGACAGAGAGTCGGCCAGAGAGACAGAGAGTCGACAGAGAGTCAGAGTCAGAGTCAGACAGAGAGACAGAGAGTCGGCCAGAGTCAGACAGAGAGACAGAGAGTCGGCCAGAGTCAGACAGAGAGACAGAGAGTCGGCCAGAGTCAGACAGAGAGACAGAGAGTCGGACAGAGAGACAGAGAGACAGAGAGTCGGCCAGAGTCGGACAGAGAGACAGAGAGTCGGCCAGAGTCGGACAGAGAGACAGAGAGTCGGCCAGAGTCGGACAGAGAGACAGAGAGTCGGACAGGCAGAGTCAGACAGAGAGTCAGACAGAGAGACAGAGAGTCGGACAGAGAGACAGAGAGTCGGACAGAGTGACAGAGAGACAGAGAGTCTGACAGAGAGAGAGAGAGTCGGCCAGAGTCGGCCAGAGTCAGACAGAGAGACAGAGAGTCGGCCAGAGTCAGACAGAGAGACAGAGAGTCGGCCAGAGTCAGACAGAGAGACAGAGAGTCGGCCAGAGTCGGCCAGTCAGACAGAGAGACAGAGAGTCGGCCAGAGTCAGACAGAGAGACAGAGAGTCGGCTAGTCAGACAGAGAGACAGAGAGTCGGCCAGAGTCAGACAGAGAGACAGAGAGTCGGCCAGAGTCAGACAGAGAGACAGAGTCGGACAGAGAGACAGAGAGGCGGCCAGAGAGACAGAGAGTCGGCCAGAGAGACAGAGAGTCGGCCAGAGTCGGACAGAGAGACAGAGAGACAGAGTCGGACAGAGAGACAGAGAGTCGGACAGAGAGACAGAGAGTCGGCCAGAGTCGGACAGAGAGACAGAGAGTCGGACAGAGAGACAGAGAGTCAGACAGAGAGACAGAGAGTCGGCCAGAGTCGGACAGAGAGACAGAGAGTCGGACAGAGAGACAGAGAGTCGGCCAGAGTCGGACAGAGAGTCGGAGACAGAGACAGAGAGTCAGACAGAGAGACAGACAGAGAGTCGGACAGAGTCGGACAGAGAGACAGAGAGTCGGCCAGAGTCGGACAGAGTCGGACAGAGAGACAGAGAGTCGGCCAGAGTCGGACAGAGAGACAGAGAGTCGGACAGAGAGACAGAGAGTCAGACAGAGAGACAGAGAGTCGGACAGAGCCAGACAGAGAGACAGAGAGTCGGCCAGTCAGACAGAGAGACAGAGAGTCAGACAGAGAGACAGAGAGTCGGCCAGTCAGACAGAGAGACAGAGAGTCAGACAGAGTCAGACAGAGAGACAGAGAGTCGGCCAGTCAGACAGAGAGACAGAGAGTCGGCCAGAGTCGGCCAGTCAGACAGAGAGACAGAGAGTCGGCCAGAGTCAGACAGAGAGACAGAGAGTCGGTCAGAGATACAGAGAGACAGAGAGTCGGCCAGAGTCAGACAGAGAGACAGAGAGTCGGCCAGTCAGACAGAGAGACAGAGAGTCAGACAGAGAGACAGAGAGTCGGCCAGAGTCAGACAGAGAGACAGAGAGTCGGCCAGAGTCAGACAGAGAGACAGAGAGTCGGCCAGAGTCAGACAGAGAGACAGAGAGTCGGCCAGAGTCAGACAGAGAGACAGAGAGTCGGCCAGAGTCAGACAGAGAGACAGAGAGTCGGCCAGAGTCAGACAGAGAGACAGAGAGTCGGCCAGAGTCAGACAGAGAGACAGAGAGTCGGCCAGAGTCAGACAGAGAGACAGAGAGTCGACCACAGTCAGACAGACAGAGAGACAGAGAGTCGGCCAGAGTCAGACAGAGAGACAGAGAGTCGGCCAGAGTCAGACAGAGAGACAGAGAGTCGGCCAGAGTCAGACAGAGAGTCGGCCAGTCAGACAGAGAGTCGGTCAGAGTCAGACAGAGAGTCAGAGAGTCAGACAGTCAGACAGAGAGACAGAGAGTCGGACAGACAGAGAGACAGAGAGTCGGACAGAGTCAGACAGAGAGTCAGAGAGTCAGGCAGAGAGAGACAGAGAGTCGGACAGAGAGTCGGTCAGAGTCAGTCGGACAGAGAGACAGAGAGTCGGACAGAGACAGAGAGTCGGACAGAGAGACAGAGAGTCGGACAGAGTCGGACAGAGAGACAGAGAGTCGGCCAGAGTCAGACAGAGAGAC
>JAWDGP010000116.1:122500-158221 GCA_033675545.1 Elysia crispata | reverse complement strand
ATCAAATATAAAAAAAGAAAAAAAACACGTTGCATCTACAAGTATTTTCTCCTCTCATGAAAGGAACTTGTTATCTTCCATAGATATTGCTCTCGGGGTAATTTTTTTTTTCAATATCAACTGAAACCATTGAAATTATTTGCCATCCCACTCTTTTTAAATTCAAGTAAAAAAGACTATGTGTTGCTATTTGTGTATTGTCGTTATACGCGTGTTTCAACTATGGGTTAAAAAAAATTCCACCAGATCTGACTCTCAGTACGTCCCCTATCAGCTTGAAACTTTTTGCTTAAGACTTAAACGAAAAGGGAAGAAACCATCTGTGTGCAGCGGAGCCCAAACACTGGCTTGCATGGAGCAGATCGCGCGAGCTCAGCCTCTAAATTATGGCACTGAAAGGTTATCGATCGCCAGCAGCATCTGAATTCGATCACTGAACCTGCACGCCAGTTCAGTGCTCGGAATTAATTTTCTATGAGACGGTTTTCATCTTTTAAAGCTCTTCTCGATATAAATAGTATGGAGCTGAAACCAGATCGATGTCGTTATGGTCCAGGATGCTTACAGGAGACCAGACTCTGTTATCCTAATTATGTTGTAAGCACCTCAAACCCGTGTTTAATGATTGAACTGAAGAGGCAGTAGATGACAGACGCGGGGGAGATTCCTTTATGGCAAATTATGTTTGCAGACAGTAAAGAACATTGGCAAAGTGGAAAATAGAAGTATAACACTAAATTTTCATTTTGTGTAAGTCATTTGAGCATCACCCAGATTCAAAACTTAGTAGTGTGAAGCATTTTCTATAATTTTTTGAAGAATCCTGAATAAATACCTCGTTGAGGCTGCGTCACATCGTTATGATGATTTTTATTGTTAATATTTCACTGATCCTCGGCAACGCCTGTGGTTACGCTTGGAGACTTTATTTTACCTCTTTCCTTTGCCAAGAGGAGCATTAGACAACGAAATCAGTATGGTCTTCTCCATTCTGTACTCTTTTAACTATGTGTGCATTTTGTGTGGTGACTATTCTCATGTTTTTGTTTTTTTGATATCCTTTTTTTTTTGGTATTGATCGAAGGAGCATTTCAAATTTAAACTTTTATTAAAGGTTAGAGTGCTGACTCTGATGACTCGTGGAACGAAATTTTCGGTGGCGCTAAGAAAGATACTGACGTAACTCAAAATATTGAACGTCTTTCTCTAGGTTCACTTTTATTTTTGCATGGACACAATGAAGAAACGGAAAATGAATACCTCTCTCTCTCTCTCTCTCTCTCTCTCTCTCTCTCTCTCTCTCTCTCTCTCTCTCTCTTTCTCTCTCACCTCTCTCTCTCTGTCTCTCTCTCTGCCTCTCTCTCTGTCTCTACCTCTGTCTCTCTGTCTGTCTGTCTGTCTGTCTGTCTGTCTCTCTCTCTCTCTCTCTCTCTCTCTCTCTCTCTCTCTCTCCCCCCCCCCCTTCTTTTTTTTTTCTTCCTCTTTCTTGAGTCTAGTCGTTTTTCTCCCCCCTACGTCAATTTTACTTTTTTTTTTCGAAAATAAAACAACAGCGTCGCACAATAAAATAACCCTCTTAATTAGCAAAACTAATTGATCAAAATCACATTATCGGTTCTTAACAAAGGACACAAAAATGCACGGCCACACCCACACGACCACATCTAAATTTTACGAGAACTCAATTATTTTGTCTTCTCAATTTGAAAAAAAAAATTATTCATTGTTCAAAATTCAGAGAGCTAGTTTATGCTAAGACAAAATGTGTAAAATTTGCTCTTACTTAATTGCCGCCCCTTACAAGTTAAGCTGCATTCCCGGAATTCTAAATTCAACACAAAATAAAGGTCCTGAAAGCAGTAAAAATAATTGATTGATTTTAACTTTCTCGTCCGTCACCGGCTGCCAGCACAGTGAAAACGTTGTAACTCGGGTCTTCTGTGCATGCTAACTTACAATTCTTTTACGTAAAGTTGTCCTATAGCTGGATCGATCTCATCTCAGAATGGGTCCATCGATCAACGTTCTTCTGTAGAGAAATTCGGATCCTGTCAACACAGAGAGAAACTGTGCATGTTTCTGTTTATGATTTTCTTAGTGTGGCAATTAGTGCAATTGTTATGTTTATTTTCTTTTACGATTTTATAACGAGACAGTGATTACGTTTTTGGCGTTTGCGTTAAATATGTCTCGTAGATGGTGATTGATGGAGGAAACTTAGATACTGTGTTCCTTTCGAAAGATTTTAGATAGGTTTCGGTTGTTGTTGTTGTTGTTGTTGATTTTTTTTTGAAAGAATAATTGTTGTTATTTTTTCAAAAGTAAAATATAGAGATATAGATGCTATATTTTGGAGAACGCAATTTTTCATCTCAAAAGGGTTTCAAATTTAAAAATAGGAATTGCATTTTAATTTAAAGTATACAATGAAGGGGAAAAAAGATAATTATGCAAATTAGAAAAAGTAAAAGAAATATGATGCAAAGAAAAGAAAAAAGAAGATGAGGAAAAAGGAAGAAGAAAAAAGAGCAAAGGGAGTCGAGACTGAAGAGGAAGAGAAAAAAATGACGATGAGGATGATGATGATGATGATGATGATGATAATGATATTTAAGAAGAAGAAAAAAGAAGAAGAAGAAGAAGAAGAAGAAGAAGAAGAAGAAGAGATGAAGAAAACAGTTCTCTGTTTACATAGTTTCCAGATGACATTAACAGTTATTGTACTTCAAGAGTAAAAGTTTACAGCACATTGTAGAAAGTAGAAATAAGATGTCAATGTAAAAGGCAGCACATAAAAAACATTTCTTTTTCTTTTTCAGTAAGGTGTCGTGCTTCCGATGTTATGCTTCATAAATTTTGCAATAATTTTTTATCTAGATATTGAAAAAGAAAAAAATGCTCTTTTCATATTAAATTAGATCGTCAAGGAGCTGAACCAAGTTATCTCAAAGCATCTACTCCTATGATCTCTGATAACATCAAGTTCTGACTCGTGTTTGATCTCAATATAATAATCTATAACTTCGCCTCCTCCTTACAAGGAAAGATTTGTAGTTCTTCCCGCACCTGTTTTTTCTGTAAAGAAATAGAAAAATACTTCTCCAATATAACGGAAAAAAGCAACCCAGGAACTCTTGGTATGGGATGGTTCCATTCGTGCCAGTAAAGGAGATTCATTTCCAATGTTCGTAACATACATCTCCATTAAAAATTGATCAGGTATGAGTTTCCCTAAAACATCGTCAGTGGGAACTCACTGATGAAGCCAATGAAGGAAAATTGCACAAGAGAAGCTTATAAACAAAATAAAAAAACATTGTTATTGTCCTCAGCCAATAACCGATAACCGTTTTTTCCCCGTCGGTTTATGTAAAATTATTTCGTAATTCTTTTCTTTTTAAATAAATATTTTCAGATCGATGTCAACCCATCTTTATGACCCGATTTACATCTATCTTCTTTACTTTTCATCCTGTTATACCCACTCAGCTCTGGTTCTAATCCTTATCCTTCTTTTCGGTCACGTAATCAAGTTGCTCCAATCCATCTAGCTTCTTCATTCTTTTTTCTTGTCTCTCCTTTTCTCTCTCTCTCTCTCTCTCTCTCTCTCTCTCTCTCTCTCTCGCTTTTCTGTCTCTCTCCCTCTTCCCCTCTGTATATATGTGGCAGCGTCTCCCCCCTTCTCTCTCTCTCTCTCTCTCTCTCTCTCTCTCTCTCTCTCTCTCTCTCTCTCTCTCTCTCTCTCTCTCTCTCTGCATAGATCACACTAATATCTCTCTCTTATCATCTGTCTGCCTCGGCTCCTCTCCACCTTCTTCCTTTTTATACCAGCATAACAGTCAAACAATCACCAATAGCCACGCGTTTTGTTACTACAGAAAATCAACAGTAAAAGACTAGAAAAGCAAATTAAATTAAAAAAAAAAGTAACAAAAGAAATAAGCATGTGCTCAAAAACAACAACAAGAATGTTTGATTCCGTTCATAGTGGAACCCCAAGCTCAATAAAAGCAGTCACTTGAATAAAAAAAAAAACAACAAATACACACACACCCAAGGGAGGAAAATTGAAATAATAAGATTCTCTTTGAGAGGGACAAAATATATATCCGCTAAATTTTTGTTTTTTGGTAACTCTGATTTTACAAACGTGTACGCACCAAGCGCGCACGATATGTATATATTTTAAAAAAAAAAACCCTGAGTAACAAAAATTCCGCTGAAAGTGACAAAATAAATATCCATTTAATTTTGTTTGCTGTAACTGTGATTTTACCGACCAGCACACTGAATGAAGTACGCACGTTATTGTATATATTTGTATCTTATAAGTATGTGTGTTTGGATTTTTTACAATTGCTATTCTCACCATTTTTAATGCTTTTTTCTTTAAAAGTACTATTAAGAACGCTTATGAAACAACAATGCCATTACTACTAAAACAGCTGATTACTTTGGGACGAGAAGAGCTAACAGCTGTGGAAGCACAAGCAAATTGCTCACTCCTTTCTCTTGTAAAGTTCAGTATGTTGATAATTAGTCTAAGCTCCAGATCTAGCTACGGTATTTCACTTGTCTGCCATGTCTATCCGTGTACCTCCGCATCCCCAAAGACAATTTTTCTTCCTCTCTATTTTAAGAGAGCATCATTGATTTCTTCGACAGATAAATCAACGTTATTGTAAGAGAGCGTGTTACTTTACTCAGAAACTGCTTACCAGATACCTCTTTCTCTTTCACGCTCTCTCCCCTCTCACGCACTTTGATTTTTTTAGTGGCTGTGTTTGCGATTTTCTTTATTAGAAAAAAAAAGCGTTTTAAGTGTAGGAAAGGGGGGGGGGGGGGGGGGGGGGGGGGGGGGGCGGGGAGGAGAGATGGAGATTAAGATAAACATCCTTGATGCTTGAAGAAATAACTCAAGATTAAAGGCTATACGCGTGCGATAGATTTGACAAAAAGAATGTGTACTCAAAATTAGACGCTTTATTTTTTTATCTATCGATGTATTATGATCTATAGCATCTCTAACCTAAACCTCAACGTCACTTTGTCCATCTGCCCATGTGCTATATCGTCTCTCTTCGTTGGTCGTGCGAGTAAGAGTCCCGTCTAAAAGAACACTTTCTACCCACTTTCTGCAGCAATAAGTGAAGTTCCGTTATTATCCTACTAAGTCTTATCCAACAAGAAAAAATGCTTCTTTAATACGTTGAAAAAAAGCTTTATTGTCCATCAATCAATTTGCCTTTCGTTTCAATTGTTTATCCAAATGAACGGTTTAATTAACATATCAGACAAGCTTAAGTTTTTCTAAAAGCCCAATGTCTTACCAATTCATTAATTAGCATTATACCTTTCTTATCGTTCGATTTTTATTCATTTCATACATCACCTTTTTTACCTACACATTTTAATTTGTTCTTGGCTTTTTTTTTGCTGCACAATTCATTTTTTATGATCCCTCATGGAATACTTTGCGAATCAAAAATCGTTTGTTCCAAAAAACCATTGAAAGACCTTAAAACCTTGACAAACAGACGAAAAAAAATAAAGTAAACAGAAACAAAATTATTCATACGCGCTGATAACTGGAGAAAAATCATTAACGAAAATCGATTTTTTGCCCGTCGGATTTTCCGTAGAGTACTTGAAACCAATACTGATATCTGACAAAGCTGGTGTGCACTTGCTTTTAGGCTTAAAAATATGCAAGTGCTGAACTATGTTTTATTTTATTCAACAACAAAATTTTTATGAGTCAAAAAAACATGTGTAACAAATCTATCAAGACAAAATTTTTACCACAACTACGTGTTTAAAAAGAGAAAAAGAGAAACTCAAAAAAGAGATATTGGATCGATGATTTTAGATGATGAAAAAAAAAGTTAAAGTAAAACCCAGACCGCTTGATCCAGCATCGGTTATTTCATTCTTGGTTGGCCTGCCAAGCAGCGAAGCTTACGGCCCAATTTGATCGAGGAGTATTCGCTCTCAATCCTCTCACTCTTCCACTTGCAACAGCAGGAGGTGAGGAGTGGAGAAATCCCCGCTAACCTAGCCGAAAGCGGCCGCAATGATCTCTATGTTTTATGAGGGGATGTAGAGCTAGAGAGATAAAATGAATATGAATCCAGACAGCGAGAAAAGTCAGAGAAAAAGGGAATATTAATGAAGGTTGTCATAATAATAAGTCGCTCTTTATTTATGCCGATGTAGCTCTCTTCATTAATAGAACATTAATTTTTCCATCATCGCCTTTTTTACTTTTCCATAATGAATTACTTCTCTATTTGCATATACTACGAAAGGACGATCGCTCCGATTATTCTCAGAATGAAAAAAAAATTATTATAGCAGAAGAAAATTGCTTAAAATGTTTTTCTTATGCCACATTTAGCTAAAATGTCACGCTGATAAGCTCGAGTCAATATCTCAGTGCCAGGCGTTGCGCTTTCCGGCTCGCTGCATCGACTGTGTCTATCTTCTATTGTTTTGTTTTTCCATTTTTCTTTTTTTCTTTCGCTTTTTTTTTTTTAAAAGCCCTTTTTTCCTCGCGTTCTTGCAAAGTGAGGTCTAGAGAGACTAGCCGTAACGGTGGATGCAATAAATTTTGCATCGCCATCAAGTCTAGGAAATGTTAGAGAGACTCCCTGTCTGAGGGCTGCGTGGAAAAACGCTGTATTTTCAGGGAAAATGTTCCTTTTTGATGATAAGGAAAAATGACACCAGATGCGAGGTTAAAACTCCGAACAGCCAGATAAATCTAGCTTTGTGCAAAAATACCTTTGCAATTGTTTCTTTGCGTAACACACACGACCAAGGTATAAAGACAGAAGGTTCGAAGCTTTCGGATTTGCATAATTATATGTTGTAGGAGACATAGAATGAGCGATGGATTACACCTACTTCCGTGAGTATAACTCGCACTCAATAAAAATCATAATTTCACACTCTTTTTTATTTTTCATTCAACTATAATAGTAACTTTTTTCTCAGATGGAAAATGAAAGACCAAAATAATGTAAACCCACATGTAAACAAAAAAGTTACGTAATTCCCTGATGTAATTTTTTTTATTATCTTCAATGTACGTAGATCTAATACTTCCAACATTTGGTGGCGAATTCAAATACGTATCGTCAGTGGTGTTGCTGAAGTTACTATTAACGTTGACTTTACCTGATGATCTCTCTTGATATGGATAATATTCATGGTGGTTTTATTAAGGTAAACAAATATATTTTTTTTTGTTTTGTTCAAAGTTGTGTAAATATTTCTATTTTGGTGAACGCTCTCCATTACGATATTATTCTAGATAACTTGCCTCCAATTCTATCCGCTTATTACTCGTCTCCCACTCCTTTTCAGCCCCACCCCTCTTTCCCCTCTTGTCTCCTATCAAATTTCTCTCTCTCTCTCTCTCTCTCTCTCTCTCTCTCTCTCTCTCTCTCTCTCTCTCTCTCTCTTTTTTTTTTCTCTTCCATCTCTTGGCACATATGTAATAATTATCATCTCATAAATTAATCTTTTTACCACTTTACCTCCTTTTATGATCCGTCTACCTCTCTCCTTTTCTATACTCTCTTTGTCTCTCTCATTTAATGTCTTTCTTGTTCTGTATGCTGTCCTTACTTTACTTACTTCCAAAAAGATGTCCTTGATAAGCCATTTTCATCTTTCCGAAAAATTTACTTATTAAAGGAGACCATCCCAAAGGAAAAGACAGAGGAAGGAAAAAGGATGAATGATATCTTATCTTATATATTGTGGATATTCCTCACTGCTTAGTCAACAATATGTATACTTGATGCATCTAACACACCATCATCACTAGCGGCCACTATCTCAGCAAATGACTTCTAGGAAAAAAAACACTTTTTGCATAATAGTTGTGTATGACAAAGAAGATTTGAAAACAAAATGCAATAGTTACTGGCTTATAAAAGCTTCCTAAGAATTTTGTATCGAACCCCACCAAGGAATGAAGGCACCAATGATTTCCATCTAATATTTTACCGCGAGTGCATCTTGTTATTTTGCTGTTGGCTGTTTTCACATTTCCCACAACAATGCTCTATATGGTCATAATTTACTCCTCGCAAAAAATCCCTTTTGGCATTTCGATTAACTTCTGAATGTGAGAAAACAGTTCTATTTTTTTGTGTGTGTTTTATATTACTGTAGCATTTCTGACTTTTGACCCCGATTCTAGTTGGGACCGAAGCTCCAAACTCTTTATAGCTCTAATCTTGTTTACTCGGTTTCCATGGTAGCAGCCACTGAAGCGTATTGCTCTCCCTCTTTGCCAGTAGTTTTCTGTTATAGGCGCGTGATTAGACCATTGTTTGGAAAGATTACTAGCAGTAACTGTACACTCTCTGGTCCTAGATAATACTGCGAGATGGATGTAGAGAAGAAGAGAAAGAAAACGAGCAAAGGGAACATTCT
Source organism: Elysia crispata (assembly GCA_033675545.1). Taxonomy (NCBI): domain Eukaryota; kingdom Metazoa; phylum Mollusca; class Gastropoda; family Plakobranchidae; genus Elysia; species Elysia crispata. Next base: position 149,773 of record JAWDGP010000116.1, on the reverse strand, counting down.
CATGCATCAAAAGATACTATGAATCCCACGGAATGGAGAGAAGGATATATATATATATAAAAAGATCGAGAGGAGAAAGAAAAATAAAACTGTCTATCTGTCTCTGTCTCTCCTCACTCCTCCTCCTTAATCCCTACAACCATAAGAAAACTTTTTAAAAAATCAGAACATGTATACATTTTTAGAGACTTTCTAAAACCTACAGAATTGAATGCAGAAATTTGAAACAAAACCATTATGATTTGACGAAAAACTTTGCATATTACATTAATATAAACGTTTGAGATTAGAATTGATGTGTTTTCTTTTGCTATTGCTTAAATGCATTATGCAAAATAATTTGAAATGACCTTTCGCTACAAAAATATAAAGAGTTGGAGGAGAAAAAAAAAGAAAAAAAAGAGCAAAAGGAAGAGGATAAAGTTAGCGAGAAACTGCACAAGCACAAGCAAATGCAAAACAAAGGAAATAGAGTGAGTAAGAAGAATGACGAAGAGGAAGTGAAAAAGAAGAAAGAAGAAGAAGAAGAAGACGAAGAAAGAAGAAGAAGAAGAAGAAGAAGAAGAAGAAGAAGAAGAAGAAGAAGAAGAAGAAGAAGAAGAAGAAGAAGAAGAAGAAGAAGAAGAAGAAGAAGAAGAAGAAGAAGAAGAAGAAGAAGAAGAAGAAGAAGAAGAAGAAGAAGAAGAAGGAGGAGGAGGAGGAGGAAGAAAAAGAACAACAACTTTAACAACAACAACAACAACAACAACAAAAATAGGGAGAAAAAGATAAGAGAGGAAGGAAAAGGAGGAGGAGATATAAGAGAAAATTAAAATGTGGGTCAAATCCAGGTATCTAGGTTGATAACAGCTTGATCATAATTTCTGAAGGTTCTTTGAGCACAGTTTGGCAACTGTAAATACTAATTTAATTTGGAACATGGCTGGGTAAAGTGCAGGGAAAATGCTTTGGCATGCTGCAAATTCTATTAGTGTCATGAGGTCTTCTCATTTGCAATTAAGAGAATTTATCAGTTCCTTCTGGCATTGATAACAAAGATATCGATTCAGGTTTTGCATTTCAATGTAATTGGAAATTATCGATTAAAGCGTTTCGTGGTTTGTTTGTTTTTTAATTTAGGAAATTTGTTCCACGGCAATTCTTACTGATCATTAACTTTCTCCTGATATTCCATCATGTACAGAAACGTTTAATTCATTCGGTATGGAGACGAAAGTAGTGAAATTAAAAAAATCTACACGTAAAGATAAAGAAAATAAGAGAGAGAGGCAGAGAGAGAGAGAGAGAGAGAGAGAGAGAGAGAGAGAGAGAGAGAGAGTGAGAGAGAGAGAGAGGTTATTTGACAAATAGACAGATATGCGTATAAATATGTAATCGATGATTAGATAAGTCTATAGACAGATGGGTGTACAAAAATGTAAATCTATGCTCAGATAAATCGATCCACTTTTTGGACTTTATTGTTTTTAATGTAAAATAACAGAGAGAAGGAACGAGAAAAATCCGAAACAGATTGGCAGTTGGGACCCAAACGGTTCAGAAGATATACAAAAATAAGTGATCCGTTTAACAAGTTGATTGATTAACACTCTTGAGAGATAGATGGACAATATATGCAGCTATCGAAGATGAAATTAGGAGGATAGGGCAGAAGCAGAGAGAGCCAATTTTGAGAAACATAGAAAAGGATAGACGAATAAGCCTATAGATTACTAGAGGGAATGAAAATAAATAACTAAAACAGATTGATGAGCAAAAAGAAGCAGACGGAGGTCAGAGCTGAGATGAGTCAGTGAGGGAGAGAAATTAAAGATCTGAACAGAGAGACACAGAGAGTGAGAGAGGGAAAGGTAGGAGAAAAGGTAGAAAACTGGAGAAACAATTAAAATTATAAATAGAAAGCAAGACAGCCAGACGCCCAATACTCGCAATAATTGTATTTAATGTTTCAATTGATCAATTAGATTAGGACTGGTTCGGACAAGATAACATAGCAAAAAATGCTTGGTCATAGAAAATCCGGAAAAAAATACCGGAACCGACACAAAAGATACAACGACATGCGATTGGATAAACGTGTTAATAATTTAGTTCCTTAGGCCGCAGTATTGTATTTTGTGAGATGGATCGATGCCTTTATAGCCCTCTGGTTGTTTTTGTTTTGTTTTTTTTCCTCTGGATTCTGATCACATTCACTCACACTGCTGGCATAAGCTATTCCAGACTGTCTCTATGTGAGCTGTAATTGAATAATAACGATAAGGCCTATTGAATTAGCGTTTATTCCATAACAGGGGTATCAACACTGGTTGTTCTATGATAAAGGAAACAAATAAGCGTAATAGAGGGCTTGCGGCTTGCAGCCAAGACTGGCGCTACAGGAAATAATGATAACCATAAAAACAGATTGGATAAGTGATTCAGGGGACAGAATGAAAAAAGAATGAAGGAAAAATGGAGAGAGAGGGTAGAGAGAGAGAGAGAGAGAGAGAGAGAGAGAGAGAGAGAGAGAGAGAAGGGGGGGGGGGGGGGGGGGGGGGGGGGGGGGGGTGGGGGCTTTGTTTAAAGGATGATTTATAGATATATATTGCAATTGATTAAATTCTGAAAAGAGATTCCCCAGTGATTCTTTTTTTTTGTGGCTTTTACTGGAACAAGCCTGGGGCAAAGCTATTCTGACATCACCCCTCTGGCTTGGAATCCTGAGCATATGGTATTCTTTGGTACTGGAAAGACCTTCCACCAATAGGTACCAAAGGAAGAGATGGAGTCCTTTAATGGGATATCTCATTGCAATTAACTGAAACTGTTTTTAGAATCCGCTTGAAGTAATTTGGAAGGAACAAAGAATGTTTCGGCACTTGCTTCTGTGTTTTTACACACCAAAAAAAAAAAAAAAAAATGCCACATATAGCCTATGTACTATACATGTACTGCCATTAAAAACCCTTCCTAAGCTTTGCATGTAACACATTCAGACAAAAAATGTAAAAACTTTTAATGGAATCAAATTCATATCATTCATGATTTTGCACTTACACCATAAGCAGAACCCTAAAAAAGTCTACTGAGCTGCTTTTATTATTATTACAAAACTTTAAGGAAGGATCTATTTGCCCCTAAAATGCCGAAATAATTATATCTGCAAAAGATAAATTAAGTAATTGTTTTGATCTTACAAGTACTGGGTTTTAGTTATAGTGAAGGGACTTCAATACCCTGTCATTTGTAATCCCTCAAGCTATAATTGATATTGTTTTCCACCAAACTGTATAAAGCCAACTCCGTAGATCATGTTTATTGCTTGTTTATATTTTTGGACCCGTGATGTTCTGCAGAAACCACTCGGGAGCTAGTTACAAGTACAGACTACTTAAATGTAATATCCTTGTTTTGAGGGACATGAAAAGATCACACTTTAAACGGTTCATCTCACTCTTATCGTCTTCATTATTGCCATCTGCTTTCCTATAGTCCTCACTGTCCATGCTTTTTGGGATTTTTTTTCTGATGTGTCTACTCTCACATTATTTTAAAATAGCTCTTTTCTTAAGGGTTAACATTTAACACGCAACAATCACATTAGCTTTACCCTTGCCCTGACAAACTCATTCAACATGCTCCCTTTCTTTTTTCTAGTCTGCTTTCCTTCCTCGCCCATACTTCTTATTTCTTCGTACCCTGAAATCCCTTGTTCTATTTTCTACGCCAGCCTTTTCTTCACCGTTCTGAAAAATTCATTCTTCTTTTTCCCCTTTATCTTCTTCTTTTCTTCCTTTTTCGTCTCCTCTATTTCAGCCTTATCGTCGCCTTCTTTATCTACCCTTTTTCTTCATCTATTAACAACGTTTAAAGTGTGATCTTTTCATGTCCCTCAAAAACAAGGATATTACATTTAAGTAGTCTGTACTTGTAACTAGTTCGAAAGGGTTTCTGCAGAACATCACGGGTCCAAAAGATAAACAAGCAATACAACATGACTCACGGAGTTGGCTTATATACAGTTTGGTGGAAAACAATATCAATTATAGTTTGAGGGATTACAACGACAGGGTATTGAAGTCCCTTCACTACAACTAAAACCCAGTACTTGTAAGACCAAAACAATTACTTAATTCTATCTTTGCAGATATAATTATTTCGCATTTTAGGGGCAAAATAGATCCTTCCTAAAGTTTTAATAATAATAAAAAGGAATGCTGGCAGATCACCTTTTTAGGACTTACTATGCAAGGCAAACTACTTAACGATATAATCAAGTGATTCCGGCAAAAGCGCTTTCTTTGTTGACGCAAATTGTACATACTACAGTTTATATAAATATTTTGAATTTATACATACATATACATATTATATAGGGCGCATTTTTTTTTTTTTTTTGGAGTATGTAAACGAGAAAAGCAAAATAAAATTATATTCTTTTATTCTTCCAAATTTTCATTCTCCTTTAAGCAAGATTCTGCAAAAACAAAAAGCCCAAGTTACTCTCAATGAGAGGATGTATCCATTAGCGACTCATCTTTCCCTATACCCTATTGCGGAAGCATTCTTCATATCAGTAATTACACAAGCCTGACTCAAGGCTAAGAGGTGATGTCAATAGTTCGTTTCATTGAAACTGAGAAGTTTATTGTATGTGTCGCGTAAGTAATTGGGAATTCTTGACTGTGACTATTACAATTGAGTATTTGAGCATCATCTTAAACAAAGCCCTACCCCCCCCCCCCCCTCTCTCTCTCTCTCTCTCTCTCTCTCTCTCTCTCTCTCTCTCTCTCTCTCTCTCTCTCTCTCTCTCTCTCTCTCTCTCACTCTCTCTCTCTCCTCCATTTTTTCTGTCTTTTTCATTCCCCCGTCCCCTCTGAATCACTATCAATCTGTTTTTGCTTATCATTTATTTCCTGTATGCCAGTCTGGCTGCAAGCCGCAAGCCCCTCTATTACGCTTATTTGTTTCCTTTATCATAGAAGTACAACCAAAGGATACCCCCGTTATGAATAAACGCTAATTCAATAGGCCTTATCGTTATTATTCAATTACAGCTCACATAGAGACAGAAGTCTGGAATAGCTTATGCCAGCAGTGTGAGTGAATGTGATCAGAATCCAGAAAAAAAAAAACAAAACAAAAACAACCAGAGGGCTATAAAGGCATCGATCCATCTCACAAAATACAATACTGCAGGCCTACAAACCTAAATTATTAACGCGTTTATCCAATCGCATGTCGTTGTATCTTTTGTGTCGGTTCCGGTATTTTTTTCCGGATTCTCTATGACCAAGCATTTCCTTTTTGCTTATGTTATCTTGTCCGAACCAGTCCTAATCTATCTGATCAATTGAAACATTAAATACATTTATTTATGAGTATTGGGCGTCTGTCTTGCTTTCTATTTATAATTTTAATTGTTTCTCCAGTTTTCTACCTTTCTCCTACCTTTCCCTCTCTCACTCTCTATGTCTCTCTGTCTAGATCTTTATCTCTCTCCCTCACTGACTCCATCTCTAGCTCTGACCTCCGTCTGTTTCTTTGTCTATCAATCTGTTTTAGTTATTTATTTTCATTCCCTCTAGTAATCTATATTTATTCGTCTATCCTTTTCTATGTTCCCAAAATTGGCTCTCTCTGCTCTGCCCTATCCTCCTAATTTCATCTCTTCGATAGCTGTGATACATTGTCCATCTATCTCTAAGAGTGTTAATCAATCTGTTAAACGGGATTCACTTATTTTGTATATATCTTCTGAACCGTTTGGGTCCCAACTGCCAATCTGTTTCGGATTTTTCTCGTCTTTCTCATAATTTCTCTTTCCATTAAAACAATAAAGTCCAAAGTGATCGATTTATCTGAGCATAGATTTACATTTTTGTACACCCATCTGTCTATAGACTTATCTAATCATCGATTACATATTTATACGCATATCTGTCTATTTGTCAAATAACCTCTCTCTCTCTCTCTCTCTCTCTCTCTCTCTCTCTCTCTCTCTCTCTCTCTCTCTCTCTCTCTCTCTCTCTCTCTGCCTCTCTCTTATTTTCTTTATCTTTACGTGTAGATTTTTTTTAATTTTCACTACTTTCGTCTCCATACCGAATGAATTAAACGTTTCTGTACATGATGGAATATCAGGAGAAAGTTAATGATCAGTAAGAATTGCCGTGAACAAATTTCCTAAATTACAAAAAACAAACAAACCACGAAACGCTTTAATCGATACTTCAATTACATTGAAATGCAAAACCTGAATCGATATCTTTGTTATCAATGCCAGAGCGGAACTGATAAATTCTCTTAATTGCAAATGAGAAGACCTCATGACACTAATAGAATTTGTTACGTCAAAGTATTTTCCTTCGCACTTTACCCAGCCATGTTCCAAATTAAATTAGTATTTACAGTTGCCAAACTGTGCTCAAAGAACCTTCAGAAATTATGATCAAGCGTTATCAACCTGATACCTGATTTGACCACATTTTAATTTTCTCTTATATCTCCTCCTCCTTTTCCTTCCTCTTTATCTTTTTCTCCCTATTTTTGTTGTTGTTGTTGTTGTTGTTGTTGTTGTTGTTGTTGTTCTTTTTCTTCTCCTCCTCCTCCTCCTCCTTCTTCTTCTTCTTCTTCTTCTTCTTCTTCTTCTTCTTCTTCTTCTTCTTCTTCTTCTTCTTCTTCTTCTTCTTCTTCTTCTTCTTCTTCTTCTTCTTCTTCTTCTTCTTCTTCTTCTTCTTCTTCTTCTTCTTCTTCTTCTTCTTCTTCTTCGTCTTCTTCTTCTTCTTCTTCTTCTTTTTCACTTCCTCTTCGTCATTCTTCTTACTCACTCTATTTCCCTTTGTTTTGCATTTGCTTGTGCTTGTGCTTCTCAACTTTATCCTCTTCCTTTGCTCTTTTTTTTTCTTTATTTTTCTCCTCCAACCTTTATATTTTTGTAGCGAAAGGTCATTTCAAATTATTTTGCATAATGCATTTAAGCAAAGAAAAGAAAACACATCAATTCTAATCTCAAACGTTTATATAATGTAATATGCAAGTTTTTCGTCAAATCATAATGGTTTTGTTTCAAATTTTGCATTCAATTCTGTAGGTTTTAGAAAGTCTCTAAAAATGTATACATGTTCTGATTTTTTAAAAAGTTTTCTTATTGTTGTAGGGAGGAGGAGGAGGAGGAGGAGAGACAGATAGACAGTTTTATTTTTCTTTCTCCCTCTCGATCTTATATATATATATATCCTTCTCTCCATTCCGGATTCATATCTTTTGATGCATGAGAATGTTCCCTTTGCTCGTTTTCTTTCTCTTCTTCTCTACATCCATCTCGCAGTATTATCTAGGACCAGAGAGTGTACAGTTACTGCTAGTACCCAAACAATGGTCTAATCACGCGCCTATAACAGAAACTATCAAGTAAAGAGGGAGAGCAATACGCTTCAGTGGCTGCTACCATGGAAACCGAGTAAACAAGATTAGAGCTATAAAGAGTTTGGAGCTTCGGTCCCAACTAGAATCGGGTCAAAGTCGAAATGCTATAATATAAAACACACACAAAAAAATAGAACTGTTTTCTCACATTCAGAGTTAATCGAAATGCCAAAAGGGATTTTGCGAGGAGTAAATTATGACCACAGAGCATTGTTGTGGGAAATGTGAAAACAGCCACAACAAGATGCACTCGCGGTAAATATTAGATGGAAATCATTGGTGCCTCATTCCCCAGGGGTCGATACAAAATTCTGAAGCTTTTATAAGCCAGTACTATTGCATTTTGTTTTCAAATCTTCTTGTCATACACAACTATTATGCAAAAAGTGTTTTTTTCCTAGAAGTCATTTGCTGAGATATCACCGCTAGTGATGATGGTGTGTGTTAGATGCATCAAGTATACATATTGTTGACTACAGTGAGGAATATCCACAATATATACATATATCATTCATCCTTTTTTCCTCTGTCTTTCCTTTGGGATGGTCTCCTTTAATAAATAAATTTTTCGAAAGATGAAATGGCTTATCAAGGACATCTTTTTGGAAGTAGTAAAGTGACACATACAGAACAAGACAGACATTAAATGAGAGACAAAGAGATAGAAAAGGAGAGAGGTAGACGGATCAAAAAAGGAGGTAAAGTGTAAAAAAGATTAATTATGAGATGATGCATCGATGACATAAAATAAGATGAAGAGAAAAAAAAAAAAGAGAGAGAGAGAGAGAGAGAGAGAGAGAGAGAGAGAGAGAGAGAGAGAGAGAGAGAGAGAGAAATTTGATAGAGACAAGAGGGGAAAAGAGGGGGTGGGGGCTGGAAGGAGGAGACGAGTAATAAGCGGATAGAATTGGAGGAAGTTATCTAGAATAATATCGTAATGGAGAGCGTTCACCAAAATAGAAATATTTACACAACTTTGAACAAAACAAAAAAAATATATTTGTCTAATAAAAAAAACCATGAATATTATCCATATCAAGAGAGATCATCAGGTAAAGTCAACGTTAATAGTAACTTCAGCAACACCACTGACGATACGTATTTGAATTCAATACCAAATGTTGGAAGTATTAGATCTACGTACATTGAAGATAATAAAAAAAAAATTACATCAGGGAATTACGTAACTTTTTGTTTACATGTGGGTTTACATTATTTTGGTCTTTCATTTTCCATCTGAGAAAAAAGTTACTATTATAGTTGAATGAAAAATAAAAGCGCGTGTGAAATATGATTTTATTGAGTGAGTTATACTCACGGAAGTAGGTGTAATCCATCGCTCATTCTATGTCTCCTACAACATATAATTATGCAAACTGGAAAGCTTGAACCTTCTGTCTTTATACCTTGGTCGTGTGTGTTACGCAAAGAAACAATTGCAAAAAGGTATTTTTGCACAAAGCTAGATTTATCTTATTGTTCGGAGTTTTAACCCTCGCATTCGGTGTCATTTTTCCTTATCATCAAAAGGAACATTTTCCCTGAAAATACAGCGTTTTTCCACGCAGCCCACAGACAGGGAGCTCCTAACATTTCCTAGACTGATGGCGATGCAAAATTTATTGCATCCACCGTTACGCTAGTCTCTCTAGACCTCACTTGCAAGAAACGCGAGGAAAAAAGGGTTTTTAAAAAAAAAAAAAAAGCGAAAGAAAAAAGAAATGGAAAAACAAAACAATAGAAGATAGACACAGTCGATGCAGCGAGCCGGAAAGCAACGCCTGGCACTGAGATATTGATTCGAGCCATCAGCGTGACATTTTAGCTAAATGTGGCATAAGAGTAACATTTTAGCAATTTTCTTCTGCTATAATAATTTTTTTTTTCATTCTGAGAATAATCGAGTGATCGTCCTTTCGTAGTATATGCAAATAGAGAAGTAATTCATTATGGAAAAGTAAAAAAAAGGCGATGATGGAAAATTAATGTTCTATTAATGAAGAGCTACATCGGCATAAATAAAGATGACTTATTATTATGCATGTCCTTCTTCAATATTCCCTTTTCTCCGACTTTTCTCTCTTGCCCCGATTCATATTCATTTTATCTCTCTAGCTCTACATCCCCTCATAAAACATAGAGATCGCTGTACAAGCTGGCTAGGTTAGCGGGGATTTCTCCACTCCTCACCTCTGCTGCTGCAAGTGGAAGAGTGAGAGGATTGAGAGCGAATACCTCGATACAAATTGGGCCGTGCTTCGCTGTTTGGCAGGCCAACCAAGAATGAAATAACCGATGCTGGATCAAGTGGTCTGGGTTTTTTACTTTAACTTTTTTTTTTCATCATCTAAAATCATCGACCAATATCTCTTTTTTGAGTTTCTCTTTTCTCTTTTTAAACACGGGTTGTGGTAAAAATTTTGTCTTGATAGATTTGTTACACATGTTTTTTGACTCATAAAAATTTTGTTGTTGAATAAAATAAAACAGTTCAGCACTTGCATATTTTTAAGCCTAAAAGCAATGCACACCAGCTTTGTCAGATATCAGTATTGGTTTCAAGTACTCTACGGAAAATCCGACGGGCAAAAAATCGATTTTCGTTAATGATTTTTCTCCAGTTATCAGCGCGTATGAATAATTTTGTTCTTGTTTATTTTATTTTTTTTCGTCTGTTTGTCAAGGTTTTAAGGTCTTTCAATGGTTTTTGGAACAAACGATTTCGATTCGCAAAGTATTCCATGAGGATCATAAAAAATGAATTGTGCAGCAAAAAAAAAAAAAAGCCAAGAACAAATTAAAATGTGTAGGTAAAAAGGTGATGCATGAAATGAATAAAAATCGAACGATAAGAAAGGTATAATGCTAATTATGAATTGGTAAGACATTGGCTTTTGGAAAAACTTGCTGTCTGATATGTTAATTAAACCGTTCATTTGAATAAACAATTAAAACGAAAGGCAAATTGATTGATGGACACAGTTTTTTTTTCAACGTATTAAAGAAGCATTTTTTCTTGCTGGATAAGACTTAGATAATAACTTGCGGAACTTCACTTATTGCCGCAGAAAGTGGGTAGAAAGTGTCTTTAGACGGGACTCTTACTGCACGACCAACGAAGAGAGACGATATAGCACATGGGCAGATGGACAAAGAGACGTTGAGGTTTAGGTTAGAGATATAGATCATAATACATCGATAGATATCAGGTAACATAAACTCGCTCATTTTGAGTACACATTCTTTTTGTCAAATCTACTGCACGCGTATAGCCTTTAATCTTGAGTTATTTCTTCGCTAAGATCAAGGATGTTTATCTTAATCTCCATCTCTCCTCCCCCCCCCCCCCTTTCCTACACTTAAAACACTTTTTTTTCTAATAAAGAAAATCGCAAACAGCCACTAAAAAATCAGTGCGAGAGGGAGAGAGCGAAAGAGAAAGAGGTATGCCATAAGCAGTTTCTGAGTAAAGAACACGCTCTACAATAACGTTGATTTATCTGTCGAAGGAAATCAATGATGCTCTCTTAAAATAGAGAGGAAGAGAAAACGGTCTTTGGGGATGCGGAGGTACACGGATAGACATGGCAGACAAGTGAAATACCGTAGCTAGATCTGGAGCTGGGACTAGTTCTCTACATACTGAACTTCTTTACAAGAGAAAGGAGTGAGCAAATTTGCTTGTGCTTCCACAGCTGTTAGCTCTTCTGTCCCAAAGTAACTGTTGTTTTAGTAGGTAATGGCATTGTTGTTTCGCAAGGTCAATAGTACTTTTAAAGAAAAAAGCATTAAAAATGGTGAGAATAGCAATTGTAAAAAAAAAAAAATCCAACACACATACTTATAAGATACAAATATATACATAACGTGCGTACTTCATTCAGTGTGTAAAAGTTTGCAAAATCACAGTTACAGCAAACAAAAATTAAATGGATATTTATTTTGTCACTTTCAAAGGGAATTTTGTTACTTCAGGTTTTTTTTAAATATATACATATCGTGCGCGCTTAAGGGTGTACACGTTTGTAAAATCAGAGTACCAGCAAACAAAAATTTAGCGGATATATATTTTGTCCCTCTCAAAGAGAATCTTATTATTTCAATTTTCCTCCCTTGGGTACGTGTGTATTTGTGTTTTTTTTTTTTTTATTCAAGTGACCGCTTTATTGAGTCAGGTTCCACTGCGAACGGAATCAAACATTCTTGTTGTTGTTTTCTGTGCATATTACGCTTATTTCTTTGCTACTTTTTTTTTTAATTTCACTGCTTTTCTAGTCTATTTACTGCTGATTTTCATAGCAACAAAACGTTATGGCACATTGGTGATTGTTTGACTGTTATGCTGGTATAAAAAGGAAGAAGGTGGAGAGGAGCGGAGGTAGACAGACAGATACAGAGATATAGTGATCTATGCAGAGAGAGAGAGAGAGAGAGAGAGAGAGAGAGAGAGAGAGAGAGAGAGAGAGAGAGAGAGAGAGAGGCAGAGACAGAGACACACACACAGAGGAAGAGGGAGAGAGACAGAAAGAGAGAGAGAGAGAGAGAGAGAGAGAGAAAAGGGAGAGACAAGAAAAGAATGAAGAAGTGATGGATTGGAGCAACTTGATTACGTGACCGAAAGAAGGATAAGGATTAGAACCAGAGCTGGAGGAGTATAACAGGATGAGTGAAAGTAAAGAAGATAGATGTAACCGGGTCATAAAGATGGGTTGACATCGATCTGAAAATATTTATTTAAAAAGAAAAGAATTACAAAATAATTTTACATAAACCGACGGGGAAAAAACGGGGTTATCGGTTATTGAGGGACAATAATGTTTTTTGTTCCGTTTATTTTTTGTTTTTGTTTTGTGCAATTCTCTCCTCATTGGCCGAGTTCCCACTGACGATGTTTTAGGAAACTCATACCCGATCAATTTTTAATGGAGATGTATGTTGCGAACATTGGAAATGAATCTCCTTACTCTTGGCACGAATAGAACCCATACCAAGAGTTCCCGGATTGCTTTTTTCCGTTATATTGGAAAAGTATTTTCTATTTCTTACAAGAAAAAACAGGTGTGTGAAGAATCAAATCTTTCCCTTGTAAGGAGAGGAGGCGAAGTTATAGATTATTATATTGAGATCAAACACGAGTAGGAACTTGATGTTATCAGAGATCATGAGTGACGCGATGCTTTGAGATAACTTGGTTCAGTTTCCTTGACGATCTAATTCACAAAGAAGATGTATTTCTTTTTTTCAATATCTAGATAAAAAAAATTATTGCAAAATTTATGAAGCATAACATCGGAAGCACGACACCTTACTGAAAAAGAAAAGAAATGTTTTTACAAAGCGTCTTCTACATTGACATTCGCTTATTTCTACTTTCTACAATGTGCTGTAAACTTTTACTCTTGAAGTACAATAACTGTTAATGTCATCTGGAAACCATGCAAACAGAGAACTGTTTTCTTCATCTCTTCTTCTTCTTCTTCTTCTTCTTCTTCTTCTTCTTCTTCTTCTTCTTCTTCTTCTTCTTCTTCTTCTTCTTCTTCTTCTTCTTCTTCTTCTTTTTCTTCTTCTTTATCATTATCATCATCATCATCATCATCATCCTCATCGTCATTTTTTTTCTCTTCCTCTTCAGTCTCGACTCCCTTTGCTTTCTTTTTTCTTCTTCCTTTTCCTCATCTTCTTTTTTTCTTTTCTTTCTTTGCATCATATTTCTTTTACTTTTCCTAATTTGCATAATTATCTTTTTCCCCTTCATTGTATACTTTAAATTAAAATACAATTCCTATTTTTTAAATTTGGAAAACCCTTTTGAGATGAAAAATTGCGTTCTCCAAAATATAGCATCTATATCTCTATATTTTACTTTTGAAAAATAACAACAATTATTCTTTCAAAAAAAATCAACAGCAACAACAACAACAACCAAAACCTATCCTAAAATCTTTCGAAAGGAACACAGTATCTAAGTTTCCTCCATCAATCACCATCTACGAGACATATTTAACGCAAACGCCAAAAACGTAATCACTGTCTCGTTATAAAATCGTAAAAGAAAATAAACATAACAATTGCACTAATTGCCACACTAAGAAAATCATAAACAGAAACATGCACAGTTTCTCTCTGTGTTGACAGGATCCGAATTTCTCTACAGAAGAACGTTGATCGATGGACCCATTCTGAGATGAGATCGATCCAGCTATAGGACAACTTTACGTAAAAGAATTGTAAGTTAGCATGCACAGAAGACCCGAGTTACAACGTTTTCACTGTGCTGGCAGCCGGTGACGGACGAGAAAGTTAAAATCAATCAATTATTTTTACTGCTTTCAGGACCTTTATTTTGTGTTGAATTTAGAATTCCGGGAATGCAGCTTAACTTGTAAGGGGCGGCAATTAAGTAAGAGCAAATTTTACACATTTTGTCTTAGCATAAACTAGCTCTCTGAATTTTGAACAATGAATAATTTTTTTTTTCAAATTGAGAAGACAAAATAATTGAGTTCTCGTAAAATTTAGATGTGGTCGTGTGGGTGTGGCCGTGCATTTTTGTGTCCTTTGTTAAGAACCGATAATGTGATTTTGATCAATTAGTTTTGCTAATTAAGAGGGTTATTTTATTGTGCGACGCTGTTGTTTTATTTTCGAAAAAAAAAAGTAAAATTGACGTAGGGGGGAGAAAAACGACTAGACTCAAGAAAGAGGAAGAAAAAAAAAAAGAAGGGGGGGGGGGGGGGAGAGAGAGAGAGAGAGAGAGAGAGAGAGAGAGAGAGAGAGAGAGAGACAGACAGACAGACAGACAGAGAGAGAGACAGAGAGAGACAGAGAGAGAGGCAGAGAGAGAGACAGAGAGAGAGAGGTAGAGACAGAGAGAGAGAGAGAGAGAGAGAGAGAGAGAGAGAGAGAGAGAGAGAGAGAGAGAGAGAGAGAGAGAGAGGTATTCATTTTCCGTTTCTTCATTGTGTCCATGCAAAAATATAAGTGAACCTAGAGAAAGACGTTCAATATTTTGTGTTACGTCAGTATCTTTCTTAGCGCCACCGAAAATTCCGTTCCACGAGTCATCAGAGTCAGCACTCTAACCTTTAATAAAAATTTAAATTTGAAATCCTCCTTCGATCAATACCAAAAAAAAAAGGATATCAAAAGAACAAAAACATGAGAATAGTCACCACACAAAATGCACACATAGTTAAACGAGTACAGAATGGAGAAGACCATACTGATTTCGTTGTCTAATGCTCCTCTTGGCAAAGGAAAGAGGTAAAATAAAGTCTCCAAGCGTAACCACAGGCGTTGCCGAGGATCAGTGAAATATTAACAATAAAAATCATCATAACGATGTGACGCAGCCTCAACGAGGTATTTATTCAGGATTCTTCAAAAAATTATAGAAAATGCTTCACACTACTAAGTTTTGAATCTGGGTGATGCTCAAATGACTTACACAAAATGAAAATTTAGTGTTATACTTCTATTTTCCACTTTGCCAATGTTCTTTACTGTCTGCAAACATAATTTGCCATAAAGGAATCTCCCCGCGTCTGTCATCTACTGCCTCTTCAGTTCAATCATTAAACACGGGTTTGAGGTGCTTACAACATAATTAGGATAACAGAGTCTGGTCTCCTGTAAGCATCCTGGACCATAACGACATCGATCTGGTTTCAGCTCCATACTATTTATATCGAGAAGAGCTTTAAAAGATGAAAACCGTCTCATAGAAAATTAATTCCGAGCACTGAACTGGCGTGCAGGTTCAGTGATCGAATTCAGATGCTGCTGGCGATCGATAACCTTTCAGTGCCATAATTTAGAGGCTGAGCTCGCGCGATCTGCTCCATGCAAGCCAGTGTTTGGGCTCCGCTGCACACAGATGGTTTCTTCCCTTTTCGTTTAAGTCTTAAGCAAAAAGTTTCAAGCTGATAGGGGACGTACTGAGAGTCAGATCTGGTGGAATTTTTTTTAACCCATAGTTGAAACACGCGTATAACGACAATACACAAATAGCAACACATAGTCTTTTTTACTTGAATTTAAAAAGAGTGGGATGGCAAATAATTTCAATGGTTTCAGTTGATATTGAAAAAAAAAATTACCCCGAGAGCAATATCTATGGAAGATAACAAGTTCCTTTCATGAGAGGAGAAAATACTTGTAGATGCAACGTGTTTTTTTTTTTTCTTTTTTTTATATTTGATTATTGTTATTGCTATTATTATTATTATTATTATCATTATTATTATTATTATTATTATTATTATTATTATTATTATTATTATTATTATTATTATTATTATTATTATTATGGTCTTCTCGTTATTATTAACGGCAAGAAATAGGCTCCGAATCCCCAAAATAAAGTAAGAAAATATTGTCTGCAAAAGTAACTACATCGCAAGACAATCTCATCAAAGAACTAAGAAGATGCCCTGGAAAGCTTGAAGCTCTGTCCCCATCGAATCGGACACTTGGTAAAACTGCCTGTAAGGGATATGGACCAGGACGTAAGACTCTAGTGTGCCTTCTTCACACGTCCATGGAACCTCCCTGATTGGTTTCACACTCTATCTGAGAGGCTGGAACTTGAAGTCTCCACAGATGCTTGACCTAGAGGGAAACACTGGCAATCGTCTAAAGAAGATATCAAAGATGGAAAAAAGTCCTGAGTACGTGTGAGTGAGCGCAGCTCGAAGGGCTATAAGGAGCAAAAGAAAGGAATGAACACACGCATCTATAATTATAGATTGGTTTCATGAGAGATACAGGAGAGTTACACTAAGAAATATAAAGCAATGACCATCGCTCTAGGTGAGAGAATTTTGGAGACCCGTCACGCAGAAAAATAGAGAAAAAAATAATCACATAGGGGAAAAGTAGATGATCCCTCTACAGTCCATGGGAGAAGTATTGAAAGAATAAAATGAGAAGTAAAATAAGGATTAGCTTAGCTAAGAGTCAGCAAGCCGTGAATATCTCATAAAAGGTGTACCGCCCCTCCTCCGAAATAGCTGTCCAAATTATTCGCAAACGAAAACCATAAAACCAACCTTTTAAATACACATAGGTTGCGTGCGGGAGAAACAGGGTTGAAACAGGATAAGGGATAAGGAATAATGTTAAGGAAATTACGAAAGGAGGAAAAGGGGTTCCATTAGACGAACCTTAGACGGCGAGACGATGATGAAAGGGAGAAATAATTAGCAAGATCCCTCTGCATTAGCTGGTAACTGTGGTTACATGTATTTCCTTCTTTTGTAGATAATGTGGACAGCTTTATTTTCCTGTTCCTCGTCTTCCTACTCCTCCTCCTCCTCCATCTTCTTCTTCTTCTTCTTCTTCTTCTTCTTCTTCTTCTTCTTCTTCTTCTTCTTCTTCTTCTTCTTCTTCTTCTTCTTCAATTATTATTATTATTATTATTATTATTATTATTATTATTATTATTATTATTATTATTATTATTATTATTATTGTTGTTGTTGTTGTTGTTGTTGTTGTTGTTGTTGTTGTTGTTGTTGTTGTTGTTGTTGTTGTTGTTGTTGTTGTTGTTGTTGTTATTATTATTATTATTATTATTATTATTTTGTATTATTAATATTATTGTTGTTGTTGTTGTTGTTGTTGTTGTTAAAAACATGGGACAGGCCGTCGGCGTTGTCATTATTTTGGTTACCTGATAGTGCTGAAAAGATTCTTTACTCGTTTTTTGAGAGCGTTTCTGAGGAGGTCTGACCGTTTTAATGGGGCGCAATGATACGTCTTCTAATAATTTATTGTGCAGTAACGTTGACATTTACATTGCTGTACAAACTTGAAGCTCTTATGACAAACAATATACTTAACTTTATATATATATATATATATATATATATATATATATATATATATATCTGACAAATGCCAAAAAGTCATATTCTGTTACAGTATGTGGTCATGACAGCAAGATGCGTTGTGAGTATGTGTGTATGTATGGGTGTGAGAATACTTTAAGCAAAATATATTGATGGTTGATTTCAGGCGGAATAAAAACATATAGTGAAATAGTTTTGGGTTTGGAAGACGTATAAACAGGCAGGATTTTGAACGATTTTGTGTGATACTATTTTTGTCATGCAAAGTTGCTTTACTTAACTTTCTTGTTCACAATGACTTTAAGCTTTTGCTGAAGCATCATTTCGGCTAGAAACTCGCAAGCATCTTGAAAATACAGTTTTATAGTTATTTTTTTCCTACTAATATATATTCTCAGATCTTGGTAGGCAAATACGTTGCATACTTGAATTCCGAAAAGGCGTTATGAAGGCAGACGCTCGTCGTTGGGGAATTGCGTTCTGACTCATTTTACACAGGGAGGGGATAGATTTTGATATTCAGAAAAGGGAAAGAGTTTAAGCAGTTTGGCGAGTTCTTTGACAAGCTTAAAAAAAAGAACAAGTCCAGTTACCTCTCTCACCGAGAGTCATACAAGATATTAAAATACCGGTATATAATAATGACCAAGAAGGAAAACAAAGAGCACGAAGAATGATGAAAAGGGAAAAGGAAAATACAGCACAGCAATGCTTATAAATGGATGAAAAAAATCATCAAAATGACACTGTTAAAGAATAAAAAATTAAAATCAATACAAAGCAAACCACAACAGCATGATGTAGCGAAAAGCAGCTCGATAATAACTGCACTGTTTTTTTTGCCTTGTCTAATCCTATGGGTTCCATTTCCGTGACATGCCTCAATAAATAGGAACGTATGATTTCGTGTCTAACCCATCAGACTTGTAAATATAGTAAAGTCTGGCTCTGGGAATAGGGGAAAATGAGTTGGGTGGACGGGTAATGGGACAGAACAACAGTGTTTATGGGATCATTTCATAGAGACCACAATCATTCCGCAAATAAGGCGGTACCGAGCGCGCTCTAGATTTAATGCAAATTTATAACAAAGAACAGTTCATATACTCCCTTAACATTATTTTAACTAGATTCTTATAGATAGGTGTCTTTAGGGCTTACTGGAATGATCAAAGTGAAACCGTTACAATATATATGAGCCTGTCCAAGCTAACGATCGAGGCCGAGCGGACAGACAGACCCGCTCTACCGAGCCGTCATCATCGATCTGGGCTGAGATCAGCTGATTTAGGTCAGCCGTTTCACCCGAGGCCTGGCAAGGAGGAACACCCGCCGCCACAACCTCACACTCACAGACAAACAGGAGAAGGCACAGACAACACTGCATGCAAAGTTGCTGTGCTATCGATATAATTGTGTGGTTCTCCTCTACTGGTCTGGTTCTTACGGCGCTGCTGCACCTCGATGCACAATGGGCGAATAATCAGAATACATTATTTTATTTATTCTGCACAAGAACTGCTCTGCGACAAAGGTCGCGTAGCATATCTTTCCTTCCCCTTTTTTTTTCTTTGAATTACGAAATTAGGTAAAGTGACTTGAAATCAGAAGGTAGCATTTTATTTTGCAAATGTCTCTCCAAAGATTATGAATGTGAGATATTTTTCTTGTTGTAATGAACGCTACATCTAAGTTACTACGAACCGGTGGTGTAACATAGACCCTACTTAGAAACTTGCAGAGTTTTGTAATCTTCAGTTTTTAAGCTAACTACTGCCTAACTTTCTCGAGGAAAGGAAAGTGTCGCTAATGAACACTACATCAGTCAACGGGCCGATTGCTGATCTAGCAGCTCTTGAAGATCAAGCGACATGATAAAATTGCATTGTCTATATTTTGTATTAAAGGTGGTGTGTTCTTTGCAAATCACTAACAATAATTTCTTTCAAACCCGTCACATGGCAACCCAACCACAAGACGAATGATGCTGAACCGTAGTTGCAGGTCTTATAGAACCTAGGTGGCATTTAGTTTTACTTGAAACACAGAAAACGGATATATTTCGAAGCTGCTGACGGGTGACGTGGTGGAAAATGAAAGAACTTGATAAGTGTTTTGATAAGCTGATTAACCGATGGCCTCAAATTTTTTAGCAAAGCATAAATGATATCAGACAAGGCGCAACATAAACGGACCTTTAAGTGAGCGGGTTCTTAGTTTAGGAAGATAGTCCAAGGGTTGTTTTTTTTATTGCCACTCATAAATTTATAAAAAAGAAAAACACTGATACGGGATTTGGCGAATTGTGATTTGATAAACTTGTTTACTTCAAGAAGAGACCAAAAACTCGCTGAGTGAGGACAGTGAAACTCGAACTCGGACTAAAGAGCCATGCACATGTCAAGGTGGACGTTATATCGTAAGAGCACGGATGCTCCATGCAGTATACGATTTGAATCTAGAAAATTTACTGAGTGCAGAGTGGTGTTGGCCACACGCAATTCCACCTGGTCTTCACGTAATTATTACACTTTTATCAGAACGAAGTAAATATGTGTGTATGGATCGATGCTATACTAGTCTTGTAATAATATGCCACGGTTTTATCTTAAGTAATTTCGATATCAAAAGTCGAGTCCTTCAAGATTTCGTCGCGTTTGTCCATAAATCACATGAAATAATTTACTCGGAAACGTATTTTTTTTCTAAGTTTTGATTTTTTGAAAAATTCGTTATTATAACTGCATTGATTCTTTGAGTTTTAATTAATTTAGAAGCGAGGGAAAAAAAAGAATGCCGAACAAAAATCTTGTTGAGAAAAAGACAAAGAGAACTTTGATATGAACTTAACAAAGTAGAGTATTATACATGATCATATTTATTCTTTTACAGTTTATTAGGTATTATTTCTCAAAAGATGATAGAGCTTTCCGCTAAAATATAAAAAAAAAAACTTTTAAAAAAGATAAAAAACTAAAATAATATGAAAAAATATACCACTAAACAACTACACACTAGCCATCCATATGAGGGAAGAAACATTCGAATGTATGTGCAAAGATCTATTCCATATCCATTTATGGTATATTTTTGTCGGCACCAGTCGCTATTTGGTTGAACGGCTGACCTTGAAAGCCAATGAACGTGTTTGCTGTGAATTGCAATTATACCTTTGTCTTCAGAGCTTATGTCCTGAGTTTCCCTGGTCAATATAAAAGCTCTAAAAGCTAATGATGTCATCTTGATAATAAGAGCAAGTCTTCTGGACATAGCATAAAGAACAATGTAAGAATGAAATTAGGTCAAATGAGTTAGTTTTACACCTTTTTTTTTGTTTAATATTATTCTAAAAACGAAGTTATCACACAAGGTAATTCTATCTTTTAGCTTGGCAAAAGGAAGAATAAACGAACGGCAAATAAAAACTAATTTTTTTTCAAGTTCAGAATTCCTTCTTCAAATTGGATTATGCATTTGATGCAAGAGTGCACTCTCACAGTCTAGATCTCTCTCTCTCTCTCTCTCTCTCTCTCTCTCTCTCTCTCTCTCTCTCTCTCTCTCTCTCTCTCTCTCTCTCTCTCTCTCTCTCTTTCTCTCTCTCTCTCTCTCTCCCCCCCCTCTCCCCTCATGATTCAATCTCCCTTCTCCTCTTACTCACACTTACACCTTCACACATACTGTTTCTTCATTTCTATCGGTTTATCTCTGTGCTGCTATGATTCTCTCTTTCTTTCGATCAACTCCTGTTCTCTCTCTTACTCTTTCTTTGCCTCTGTTTCCCTCCTTATATCTTTCTTTTTCCCTCCTCTGTCTTTCTGTCTCTATCTCTGTCTGTCTGTCTCTGTCTGTCTGTCTGTTTGTCTGTCTGTCTCTGTCTCTGTCTCTGTCTCTCTCTCTGTCTCTCTCTCTCTCTCTCTCTCTCTCTCTCTCTCTCTCTCTCTCTCTCTCTCCCCCCCCCCCCCCCCCTTTCCTCTCTCTCACTATGCCGAGTTTATCGATTTCCCTTCCTTACTATCTCACACTTACATTTTCACACATTTTCCATTTTTACCTTGATATATATTCGTCCCTTTTTTACTCCCCCCCCCTCGCTCCAAAAAAATAAACACTATCACCACACTTTTCTCGGTCTCCAAAATTTCCAAAAAGAAAGAAAAATTATCTATTAAATCTTTGTAAGCCTCGAAGATGATAATTAGATATCCCTTCCTAAACGAAACGAAGGAGCTGAGGCTAAGATTTATAATCATTTATAATGAAGATATCCATAATGACTACAAAACTATAGTGTAATAATATTGAGGATCACACAGCAGTGAAAGATCGGATAAAGGCATGCAGGGCTCGAAAATGTCCGGCAATAAAGTTTATTGCTAGTTGTCTTATTTAGTTTCCTTTTTCGAGACAGGTTTCTTTAATCTTTTTTTTTTTTAAGTCAGTTTCAATCTATGGGGTATAAGAAAGGGTTACCCACATGGTCCTTCTGGCTTTACGTAAGACAACGCGTTCGTACCAACCCTCTGGGTTTTGTGTTCTCAGGAGTGTCTTGTTTAGAAAGGCTTATTTTAACCACTGGGAACAATTTATGACTGTCAGACAGTTGAGAAAACATTAAGTCTTTACGATTAATGAAACTTTTACGTGCTGTTCATGCATGTACATAATCATCCTATCAATTGATCAGGTTCAATGAAACATTCGATAAAAGTTGATGAGCTACGACGGGTTGACAATGCTAAGCCTTCCCAATGCAGCAAATTAAGTACAAACTCGATCGTCTTTATAAAGTGGAAAAAGTGGTAGCAGACATATAGATCTTTTTAAAAAATGTGCACAGAAGAGGTTGTATGACGAATTAAGAAGTTGCGACATTTACACAAGGGGTAGGCCTAAATGTAGCTGTATTTATAAGTACCGACACATCTGGATCATATTAAGTGTGCAAGTCAGTGCTAATGCAATGAAAACTGAAATCAACAATTGGCATACATCAGGGACCTAATAACTCTAAAAACATCAAGAGTCATGCCTATTTTTCATATTAAAACAGCAAAACGTATTCACCATGATGCTCAAAAAAATTAAGGTAGGTCTGCTATAAAAAAAAAGAAGGGCGGAACGCAATTTTGGACAACTCACAAATTCAGATGAGAGGAAAAAAAAAATCTTACTTGAATTTTTAGAATCCCTCCTTTTCTCCTCCGTCTTGGTCTGAATTGTAGCTACAGTCATGTCCAGTTCAGCTCCTCCATATCCGACGCTTGGACCTCCCCCACCACCTCCATTTCCTTCTCCTCCTGCACTCCCCCCAACATCCTCATTGTCCCTCAAAGACAAGAGCTCTCCGTTTTCTGCACCGTCCTCTTCCATGGCCCAAGTGTTTCTGGCGAGTCGCTCGATCTGGGACGACATTTAGCTGAGGCAGGGCCCACCCTAGATTACCTCCTCAACCTCCCTGCGGCGCTCGCCTCTCCCACCCAAACCCTCTCCCTTTGCCCCACCTCTACCGCCTCTATGATGATCTTTACTCACGCCCACCTTGCAACCAACACGGGTAGCAGTGCGCGTGAGAGCGCTGCCCAGGTTGGCAAACTTCACAGTGACAACAAAGGGATAGAGATATCAATGTCGTTCCACCTGATGGCACTGGATGAGTCTGTCCATAGATCATCACAGTGAAGGTGTAAAAAAACTAGCGATCAGAATACCTGTGCTATAGTTAAGTGGCTAAGATAAACTATATTAACATTAAAAAAATAAGAATTCAGAGGAATCGCGTTGTTCTTCTTACACAGTGTAGCTTATCACTGTTGAGGACGAAATGAAAAAAGGTAATCTGGGTAATTCAAAAAAGCGAAACAATGTCTAACTTGTAATGTTCGTGATAAAACATTATTCCATTAGAATCCATCAGATGATCACATCTCTAAAACATTTCTGAAACAAAGATATTTTGCATTTTCAAAGCGACCTAGCGCTAAATTGTACTCAACGGTGATACATAGAAAAGATTAAACCATTTTAAAAAATGGAAAAAAAAAGAAAGTAGATGATAGTTAAGGTTTTTAAAAAACGCTTTTCTAGACTAAATAGCTCTGAGGTTTTCTTCCAAACTAGCTTAAAATAATTCTATTTGCAAATTAGCCTATAACAACAACCTCGAATTTTCATTTACAAACAAAAGTGCAGAGTTTTTGTTCCTGAAAATTCAGCTTTCTTGATTGCAAGTGTGGTAATTACATTTATATACGGACATTTGACTTTCCTAATGTGGAAAAGGTACCTTTGGTTTATTGATAAAAATCATGATAATAATATTTCATTGTTAATAGTTTTAGTAATCGCTTTATTATTTCTTAAAATTCCACCTATTACTTCTTTCAGTCCATCCGTTCTCGTCATTAAGTCTTGCAGTAAACGCACAAATTGTACTCAATGATCCCCAGAAGTCATGAGTCAGCGTGTGTAAGAGATGGAACAGAAACGCTTCGGAAATCCCTGACGTAAAAGAAGTGATAAGGGGAATTAAAGAAATAATAAAGCGACTACTAAAACTATTAATTATGAAATACTATTATCATGGTTTTATAAATAAATCAATGGTACCTATCACACACTAATAAGTGAACGTGACTGCTTCTATATATATATATGTAAACCTATTATGACTGAACGTGACTGCTTCTATATATATGTAAACCTATTATGACTTTATTATGAAATTTGTAAGACGATGACTTTTATTTAGATGATAGTTAGTTTTAAACACTGTCCACGCACTTGAAAATTTCCTCTCCTCTCTCGATTACTTGGTGTGCTTTTGTCCTCTTTTTATAAGTCCGTCTGTATATTGAATAATTATGTTGCCCTTATTGGTTGGAGTAAAATATGCGCATTGTTCTAGGATAATATTGAGCACCAAATTATAACAGTATATTGTTTCAAGAGTGTGAAGTATAGCTTCGACTGGTGTTTTCTATCATAATTATTTCATTTCGTTTAATTGCAATTCTATTGCCCTTCCTAAAGATTTATAACTTTCAGCTATAATTTTTTCCTGCAGTGGAATGAACTCATATGACTAAAATTGAATGACTTTGAAATCAGGTGAGCGCTAATGATTTCATGAATTATTGGGAAGGGGAAAACTGTGAAAAAAGACTGCATTTAATCGTCTTTGATCCATTATTAGCCTTGCCTTTCATTAAATCTCTCTCTCTCTCTCTCTCTCTCTCTCTCTCTCTCTCTCTCTCTCTCTCTCTCTCTCTCTCTCTCTCCATATATATATATATATATATATATATATATATATATATATGTATATATATTGTATAATAATTATATTATATTATGAAACCACACGCAATCAAGTAAGCTGTTGAATACCTCAAGCTAAGGAGCCGGTTCAGTGTGACTGATGCATAGGAATGCCACATTCGGCAGAAGAGGTACAGGTGCTATGTTCTAAATCTTGGACTTTAATTAAGTAAATGAGATAAGCGTCAATCCGTTTGATGTCCATCTGAATTTGTTTTTGTTTTAGTTAGGGGTTATTAATTCTTGTTATATTTCCTACAAATAAGGAGTCACCGACTTCATCTTCATTATACACAGAAAAATCACATACCGGTACACCAAACATTTACAGTATGACGAATGGCAGATTTATGTAAAAAAAAAAATCAAAACTGCATTCCCATATAAAGTATTATCCCGTGCAAATAAAGTCAACTCAAACTAGAAACGGTAATATATATTTTTCTAAAAGAGTAGATCTCGACACCACTTTATAGTCTGAAATGTACTTGTCTTTGGTGAAAATGAAAAGTATCGAGAGCGTCACAACCTTTAGATCTATGCATAATGATTTTGTGCTTGAAGATGAGAATAAAGCAGCCTGATAAGCCTACAGCCAGTTAAGAACAATAAAGATGTATCAGTATCCAGTGTATTCAATAATATCTAAATCATGCATAAATATAGGCTAGACTTAAAGTCTGAATTCTTGATCCTGTGTGAAGCAATCCTTATTAAACACGAAGATTGGTCCACAGTAAAAAAAAAATGATGTTAGATGAAAAATGTCATCTCAACCTTATCTAGACATCTAACTTGCTCGCACCATTCACAAAGTTTAGATTCATCATCTTCCAGGTATTTGGTATCACAGAATGATAGCACACACTGCCAAAACAACCAAAACTGTACGTAACACATCGTCTAGGCTTGATCACATCAATGACCCCCTGAAGCTTGGGAACGGAACGCCCCAGCTATTGTGTCCCCTCCAATGAACTTCAGCGACGGTTGGCATATAGGGCAGAAAACATACACACCAATTCTGAGGCAGGTGAAGTAGGGGAAAAAGACAGGCGAGAGGGGAACGAGGGAGGGAAGCAATGCATGCATTTCTGAAGAGGGGTTGGTGACCTGTCTGACGGTTACATCGGAAACACGGTGGACTTCCATACCCTTTAGCCTTTGCCTTGTGGCAGAGGGGGAAAAAAAAGGACACTGGCTGTTGAGATATCAATTATTTGATCGTTTTTATCCTGTGGTTATCTAGAAGTCAAGTACCCAACTTGCCCAAGACTTCATTCCTTAAACGCTATGCTTTTTTTTTAAATTTTTTTTTTAATTCTCGTCGTACTTATTTTCTTATCAGGTATCTGCCCATTCAACCAGCTTTCAACGTAAAGAAGAAAAACTGAAAAAAAAAAGCGCAGGTCCTCAAGCATTTCAAGTAAGCGTCATAAAGATTTACGAAAGACTCTTTCCAGGATTTACCCGCGTCATTCACATGTAAATAATGCAAGAGCAGACTAACCCGAGCATGATTGCCCATACGAACGAGCGCACACACATAAGTTATCTTTCTCTCTGTCTCTCTCACTCTCTCTCTCTCTCTCTCTCTCTCTCTCTCTCTCTCTCTCTCTCTCTCTCCTTAACTCCCACAATCTTTCTCCCTTTTTCTTTGACTCTCCCTCTCCCTTTCTAACTCCATCGCTCTCTTCTCGCGATCTTACTCTCACCTTTATACCCATCTCGATCATCCTCTCTATCATTTTTCTCTCTTTTTCTCTCTTCGCATATTTTGCTTTCGCCCGACTCTTCTCTTTCCTTGATTATCTATCTCACCATCTAAGTCTTTCTCTTCAACTGTTTTTCACAATGTTCTATCTTTCTTCTTCACTAATTCCCTCCGTCCATCCTCCTTCTTCCCTCTGCAGAGTAAACTGTATACTTTTCCATCTCTCTCTCTCTCTCTCTCTCTCTCTCTCTCTCTCTCTCTCTCTCTCTCTCTCTCTCTCTCTCTCTCTCTTTGACTTCCCCTCTCCATTTCTCCCACCTCCTCTTCTCTCTATTTCTTTCTCTCTTTTTTTCCCCTTTGTGTTAAAAGGATCCTTCTTTCCACAGCTCAATTGGAGCAAGGCTTACAATGATAATGAGGATAAAGATGATGTTGGTGATGCGTCGATGATGATGATGATGATGACCGTGAGATAGCAAAGCGTGCCGTTACCCTCATACATCATACACCTTATCATAATAGAAAATTATGAGGATGAGGAAGCTTTAGCAAAGTTTAAAGTATCTTATTACATTGCAACTAATGGCAGTAATAATATTTTAATATTATCTCACGTTTCACCTTTAACTCACATAACGATCAGTGACACTGCATAATGTCAGAAAGGAGAAACCGAAGAAAGAGGATATTTTGCTCATGGTATTCTGGATTCTAGTTGTAACCATAATCTGTCCCTTTCTCTATATACTTCTCGTAAGTTCCATTTCATAACGGAGTATTTGAGTTCCTTGGCTAGGATTAATCATTAGTACACACGTTTATCTATGAAATTTACTTCTTTTTGTGATGTTATCAGGTCTCCCATATCTTTTTTCACTAACGTATTCTCGTGTCAAAATGTGACGATTAAAACTCTAGAGAAGATCTAATGATGCTATTATCCGCAATGGTCTTAGGAAGTGGCATAGCATAAATGGGCAG
>JAWDGP010000116.1:12500-117500 GCA_033675545.1 Elysia crispata | reverse complement strand
ATTATAGTCCCAGACTCTGGCAATCACAGATGTCATAGGAAAGAAAAACTCATTTAATCTTTCTGTTGCTGTTTCTCCGACCACTGAGGACCCAGCTTGACGTTTGCTAATATGGATAGACAATCTTTCTTGAAATTTCGAGTTTGATACATCTTTCTCGCGGAATTTAAAGCATTTGTTTTGGGCGCAGTTGCTTCAACACGACTACAAGTTGCTGATGGAGCGGTCACTTCTGCATACCGCCACTTTTGCTGAAGAATGCCAGGTTGTCGTAGTGGAGGGTATTGCGATTTGACAGGCGCCGAACAATACTTAGAGAGAACTTTGCAAGAATTCGATGTTTTTGTCCTTTTCGGTTTGCATGTAGGTGATTTTAAACAGCTGTCAGATTTACGCTTATTTAGTTGCTGCTGCTGCTGCGCGCAGCTAACAGTTGTGCCACTTGAGACGCAGTCGTGAAATTTATTACTCTGGAGCTCCTTTGATTTGTATTCTTCCTCTTCGCTTCTTTCAACAGCTCTTTGCAAAAGTTCAATGTCTTTTACTGAAACGGTGTCTGTGAAAGAGGATAATCTTCTCAAAGCAGCTTTAAACGGCACACGAAAGAGAGAATTTTGACAGCTGCATGTTTTGGAGTATCCATCTTCTTTTCTATCTTTATCCTTCAGCATCAAATCAGGCTTTGGAACCTTTTCCACATCTTTTTCGGTAGAGCTCTTCCCTGCAAGCTTATTCTGTTTGCTTATAGGTGCTGATACAAATACACCGTCATCCCAGAAACCGTTGTATATATTATCACTTTGCTGCTCTCGTGCAGACGAAAGATAGTAGAGCCTTTTTGCACTGTTCATAGCGTTCGAACTCCGCTCAGACACGCACGGTAGGGGAAGGAGTCTTGCGCCAGATTTCGTGCCGAATTTTTCAGGCTGACCACATGCAGTTGAAGATAATAGCCTCTTCGATCCTCTGACAGAGTCTGCAGTGATACTCGGTAGAAAATATTTATCTCTGGCGTGCTGCTGAAGGACGTTGATTTCACCAGATTTAGAGACGGCGACTCGGTAGTCATTTAGGGACTGATTGGAAGATTTGTCAAGCGCTGCGTTATTGACAGCCCCGTTGCGAGTCGACGACGAGAGAAAGCGTGACCTCTGAGATAACCCACTGTTGCTATTGTGAACTTTTGCTTCAATTGTGCCATATTCTTGGATTGCTGAAAACCGACAAGTGGTCTTTGTAGATATTTGATGCGCCTGCTTAGTCTCACGGCAGCCAATTTCATATATGGGCTCTAGTCCGCGGATATTTTTTAGTTTCATTGTCTCATCTTCTCCGCAAGAAAACGATTTGCTCGAGGGAAATACACTCCTTCGTTGGCACCGCCAATTGCAAATAGCAGCATCAGCGGTTGAGCGAAAAGGCTTCCTCCGATCAAATGGACCATTTACTTGCTTGGCGCCACCATAAGTCACCAAAGACGAATCTTCAGCACGGAGGAAGCATTTTCTCATTGTCAAGCCAAGATCCTCATCCTTGATTGACATCAGACCACCTCTCTGCCTGGATAGTTGAGCACAGGTCCGCGAATCAAACTTAAGAGCGGCGGTGCATCTTGCAGCCAAGCCTGGCCGCCAGTTGCTGCTCCTGTTGATCTCTGAAGCTGTTGGACCAAAATAGCTTGAGTCCTTACATTCATCAGTAACCATGCTCTCCTCGTGGCTGTAGGTGGAATGCGATTCAAAGCTGTGGCGATGGAGAGTCAAACGGACGGCCTCTCGTGCTTCCATCTCTTTTAGGGCTTTGGCTTGCTGGTCCTCCACAAACTTGACGGCCGCCATAATGATACCGAGGCGAATTCCAAACTCTTCCATCTGTTTCACTAAGTTTGTTTCTCGACATTCTAGACCTCTGGAGGCGTGTTAAGAGTTTAAAAATGCAGTTTTTACAACAGATGACTGTAACATGAAGAATGTAAATAATTTACCTCAAACTCGATCTTTAATTTTGTTTTGTATTATTGACGAAACATGCTCGCGCTACTACAAGCAAGCCTTGATTACTCATCTCCTAATTATCTAAAATAAAGTTAATGGATCGAAAAAGTTAAAAGGGTAAGATGGTTTAGGCCAACAAACTTAACCAAGAGACTATAGTAAACTGGTTAGGTCTAAAACGATGAAATTTTTGTGCTGAGAGAAAAAAAAACAGCATAATGGAACATCTTTGCTGAAACTAGACTCAAGGCGGAATAAACTTTCTAACAAAGGGTGGAAAACGGCACCGAATTTTCTGTTTGTTTTTCTTTTGTTTTTGTTTTTCACTCTCTATTATCGCACTTTAGCTAGGATCTCGCATGCTTCAATCAACTTAACTTATTGTATCTCTGTTGCTGACTTAAAAAAATCAACAACTTATTAACTAATTTTACTCCATATTTTTTTCTACAATATGTATTAAATTAAATAATGAAGACCGATTTTTTTAGTTGAAGAAATATCATGATAGAAATTTTTTCTTGTATCATATCGTTGATGTATGACTTATATTCAAGTAATGGGCATTAACACAGTTACTTGTATGTCATGATGGACGTGTAGCAATGATTGATCGATGCCTTTACTTTTCTCAGCTTGACCATTGACTCTGCAGCTTGTTGCTCCTTTTCATCAATGAAACGCTCCATCTCCGCAATCTTTGTCCGTGAAAACAGGAGCATCAAAGTCAAAATTGACAACAGATCCGCCAATAACCAGTTTGCTTCTGTGTTTTCGATCATTGTTATAATTATCTCTCAAACAGCTCTATCAGTAAAAAAAGATTCTTTGCAAGCTACCAGGTTCATTTCACTCAGCCAACAACTCATTTCATGCGAGTAAGCTTCACTGCTAGTGGCAACTTAACTTCTTCAATCACATATGCTACTTCGACTGCTGTTGATAACTACTACTACTACTATTACTACTACTACTACTACTACTACTACTACTACTACTACTACTACTACTACTACTACTACTACTACTACTACTACTACTACTACTACTACTACTACTACTACTACTACTACTACTACTACTACTACTACTACTACTACTACTACTACTACTACTACTACTACTACTACTACTACTACTACTACTACTCCCACTACTACTCCTACTACTCCTCCTACTTCTATTACTCCTAGTCCTACTAATCCTCCTACTTCTATTACTCCTACTGCTCCTACTAATCCTCCTACTTCTATTACTCCTAGTCCTACTAATCCTCCTACTCCTCCTATTCCTCCTACTACTACTACTCCTACTCCTCCTACTAATACTCCTCCTACGCCTCCTCCTACTACTCCTCCTACTACTACTCCTCCTACTCCTCCTACTACTACTATTACTACTACTACTACTACTACTACTACTACTACTACTACTACTACTACTACTACTACTACTACTACTACTACTACTACTACTACTACTACTACTACTACTACTACTACTACTACTACTACTACTACTACTACTACTACTACTACTACTACTACTACTACTACTACTACTACAACTACTGCTACTGCTACTACAACTACTACTACAACTACTGCTACTGGTACTGGTACTGGTACTGGTACTACTACTACTACTACTACTACTACTACTACTACTACTACTACTACTACTACTACTACTACTACTACTACTACTACTACTACTACTACTACTACTACTACTACTACTACTACTACTACTACTACTACTACTACTACTACTACTACTACTACTATTACTACTACTTAGTATTATTTCTACTTTTACTAGACTCAAAATGGAATAAACTTTCAAAATAGGGTGGAAAATGTCACCGTAATTTTTTTTTCCCTTGTAATTGTTTCTTTTTTTCCACTCGATTATTGCACGCTGCTTAAAGCTTTTTAAATTCTACAATTTGTACCCAAGGTTTTAATTATACATCATTTTTTTACTCTCATTTGTAACCTCTAAAAACAAGACTATAATTATCATGACGATGTACCATACCTCTTTGCGGATGTCTTTGAGATGTAAATGCATGTTCGCCATCCGGTTGTGTAGGACAATATTCTTCTCCGCGCTTGATTCCAGAAATTCAGTGTGTTGCTCTTGCAACATAGTTAGGTAGTTCACACGGTTTTCGTAATCTTCTCGTATTTCCTAAAATAGCGACAACTAAAGCAACTAAAGATTGAGATTTCCTAAACAAGACATTGAATTTAGAGGGTCTTACAGTGAGGGAACGCATTATAATTAGTCGAGAGTCAAGTTTTCGACGATCTCTGAAACTGTCTTAAGTATGTCTTTCCTGTGGTTGGACGTGGTTTCCTGAGCGAAGTCTTTATTTCTTTTTCCTTTCTTTTTTTTTTTTTTTTGCCTTCCACATAGCTGTAGCAGTGGCGGATATTAGGCTTATTTATTCATTCCTTAAGTAGCAAATTATCCCACTTTTTGAGACTAACAGAATCTGTTAAATATTACATGCATGGCATGTAGAAGCACGAACAGTGGCGTCATTGGCAGCGATACGATATGGAGTTATGTCACAATCTAGGCATATAACTATCTAAAAGGCCCACCGGAATTACAAGATTTCATCACTTTTAGGACAAATTTTAGATCTAGAATCTGATTTTATCCTATTTTATTGATTTGTCAAGATTGAGGTAAATAATAATCTTGAAATAAATGCATTTTAAGATTAGCATAAAAACCCACTTCTATGAAATGTATTCGGATCAATAAAAATTCCATCATATTATTGTAGATTGCTTGTCTACGTTAGTTTGAAACGCTCTCTCTCTCTCTCTCTCTCTCTCTCTCTCTCTCTCTCTCTCTCTCTCTCTCTCCCTCTCTCACTTTCTCTCTCTCGCTCACTTTCTCTGTGTGTCTATCTAACTGTCTCTCTCTGTCTCTGTCTGTTTGTCTGTCTGTCTGTCTGTCTGTCTGTCTGTCTGTCTGTCTGTCTGTCTGTCTCTCTCTCTCTCTCTCTCTCTCTCTCTCTCTCTCTCTTTTTTTTTTCCTCTGTGCTATGTCACACTTTTTTCTCTTTCTTTTCTCAGCCATATACACCGTTAATGTCGCGTAACATTTTATATGTCCTCTGTGAGAACAATAATCAAATACTTCTGATCAGCAGGATCCAGCACAGCACATACGTTAAGAATTGCTTGCAGGGCTGTATATCGGTCCATTATCTGCGTAGGGTGTGTAAAGCCCAGTAGCTCGGCACATTGGAAGAGGAAAGACGTATACTTGTGCATCTCCTCCATTTTCGCTTTCAGGACGGTTCGGTAGAAAGTGATATGCATCAGTAGCCCTGCCATCTGCTCCATCCTGAGAAAGACATAACAGCAGATCTAGCACAGTGCTCTTAGCTGCGATTCAACTTTCAGTGGCGATTTATTAGAATAAAATAATTGGTGTTTCATTCCTTAGATTGAACAACCAAGTTTATTTCCTCATGAGAGGACTTTTAAAATTTGCGATTAGAACGTTTTGTTTACTAAACACTGAGCAAATCACAAATTATTTTAAAGGTCTGCAGTTGAAACATATTGGATCAACTTGACTAAGAATCGGATATGCTACGCGTCATAACCAAAGAAAAAAAAGAAAGCAAAAACGGACAGCTTTAAGCTCGGGGAACAAGAGAAAGCAACCGAACACACAGAAACTGGCCAAATCTGGCAAAGCAAAGGAATTAATAAGTAAAATGAAAATTAGCACTAGAGTTATCTTTCATTCTCGTTCATACTCCAAATGTTTACAGCGAGCTGCTGGATTAACGTCAGTGAGTCGAGCGACACTGAAAGTTAAACCTTTTCCTTTTTTGTCCCATCACTTCCTCACCTTGACGCCATCCCCAGACGCTTTGTCCTGGTCAAAATGAGCGTCAACAGCTGCTTGGCTTGCTTATTTGCTTCCTCTGCCAATTGGTCATTCAGGCTGATGACCTCTTTGAGAAACTCCACGGTGAGCCTGTTGACCACCTCCCAGCGCGATTCCAGCGACATGGTCACTGATCTAGATTTGAGGTAATGAAATCAGAAAAAGCCAGTTGATGCAAACTACAAAATGGTTTCCAATGAGAAGGGGTTTGCGTTTTTTGCTTGTGTACAGAAGATTTAAAAAAAGAAATCTTTTAGCGCTCATCTCATTTGATGCTATATTATTACCATACATACTTTACAATTATGTGTTTTACTTATTTCATTTCGTCTATTCACCTTCTCTATATCTCAGTCGCTCTTTTTATCTTTTCTTTCTTTCATTCCGGAAATTATAAACCGCTTTTTTTCTCCCCCACTTATGTCTCTTTATCTTGGGAGCGCCAATGACTCATCACAGTTTTTACACCCATATTGTAAGTAAATGAATTTTGATTTCATTTTATTAGACAGTGAAGACCTTTTGTGTGACTAAGGCTAGGTTAAGTTGTAGGGAAAGCATGAAATCATCCTGATTGAAAAACTTAAAGGTATACAGTAAAAGTTTTAAATAAAAATATATGGCTAAATTTAAACGATATTATCACAACTTTCCTTCAAAAATTGCCCTGGCTGTTGAAAATGTGTTTAAAGTGATTCGCTGTCAATTTCCGTCTAACAGTGTTCAACTGTATGAAATCAACCAAACCTTACCCTGGGGGCTTTGTAGTAAGTCTCCCTCTCTCTCTCTCTCTCTCTCTCTCTCTCTCTCTCTCTCTCTCTCTCTCTCTCTCTCTCTCTCTCTCTCTCTCTCTCTCTCTCTCTCTCTCTCTCTCTCTGTCTGTCTGTCTGTCTGTCTGTCTGTCTGTCTGTCTGTCTGTCTGTCTGTCTGTCTGTCTCTCTCTCTCTCTCTCTCTCTCTCTCTCTCTCGCTTTCTCTCAGCCTACTTGTGTTATTTACTTCTACCATATATCTCTTCTCATATCTTTCAGTGTACTTTTCATTCCTATCCCACTGGTTTTTTTTTTAATCCCTAATCACCTGTTGAAATTGATTCCTAGTCTTTCCTTCTCCTTCATGGCCAGATTCATGTCCCACATGTTTATAGTATGCCTCGGCTCGGGACTGCTGTTTTCCACATAACGCGCCCTGTTGAGCAGCTGCTTCTTCATATCACCGACGCTCTTGTCAGCCATGGCAAGGATTTGTGCCGTTGACTTCCTGCTTGTCATGGTTGCTATGTTGTCAAGATCCTCTGTATAATTATCTTTCGTGACTATCCGATCAAACGTTTGGGCTGAGGAGAAGAAATTCTGTTTGAAAGTTAAAGTTTGAGCCAGGGAGTACTAGGCGTCAAATGCCCATGCAAATGTCGGCTTGAAGTTAGTGAAGAATAGTTAGTTAAGGTACATGTATGTTCCTCGAAAAACTGAAAGACGCAATTGACACCTTTATCTGTGCTATTTATTATTATTATTTTTTTAACCAAGAAACTGTGCATATTTTCTATTTTGTCCATGATTATATCTATTAAAATAAGAGTTGTTTTATCTCTATTAAAATGTTTTTTTTTTAAACTGTCTACTTAGTTCAAAGAAAAAAAAAAGGTCCTGGAGACCAAAGTCCTCTGTTTGGTAAAACCTTCAACTGTTTGTGTTAAAAAGAGTTACTACCATTCAACGAATTTAAAATATGAAAAAATTCTATCCCACGTTACTTTTCACAATGGCAAGTAAAATCTATAAGCTTAACCTTTTGCAATTTTTTACTTGTAACATTTAATAGCATTTATGAGGAAACCATTGATTCTTTTTCTTCATTATTTTTATTCAATTTGTTTTATGTTTCATTTCACGTACACTTCAACATCGCTGTGCTTTTATTCAAAAAGCTGTTGAGCTCTTTGAAGTTATTAATAGAATGAATATCCTGCACCCACCTCTTTAGGTAGAGCATTGTTATTTCGACCTCAGTATTAATCCTACCCGTTTTCAAAACACTTTGTGTTTAATGATCACCTGTGAGCTGTTATTAACGGCCCGCCATAAGCTGGCTATCTGGAAAGACAAAATCTTATGGAATTAACGTTATTGTTTGTTCGTAAGGCTTAGGAACCGCCTCATTCCAAATCTACGATAAGTTTAAAGTTAATGATTTCGATTGTGTTCGAGCCACTCTAGATTAACCTTTTCCTCCCTGCTATTATAAGAACGATTCACAAATTGCTTTAAATGAAAATTTTTTATGGATTAAGAAAAATCGATTAATCGAATAAAAGATTGAATTTCACATGGAACCACCAGCAAACTGCCTGGAACTTAATGAACATACTCAGGATGTTTTTGTCACTTGAATGTAACAAAACTTTCAAAACAAAACAGTCAAGTGTTGATTCAGTGCGTTTCCATTTTATTTTCCCTCAAATGCCTAAACTCCAGCCTAGATCTAGATAAGTCTATATAAAGAGATAAAAGTTAGTAAATGAACTAAACTAAAGCGCATGCCGCTATTTGATTCTTGATTATTTTTTTTTATTATGTATTCACCATTTTTGGGAAAGAAATAATTGATTAAAAATTTCCTAGCGACTTCAATTGTTTACATCCAGATCTCAAAAACACTTTAGATCTAGATCTCACACTCAGGATGAAGTCGTTAACCAAAATTATCTTGAACTCAAATACTCAAAACCAATTGAAACAAATATCATTATTTCTCATTGCAATGGAAATTTTGTCATATATTACCAATTCATTAGAGATACCGGTAATGCCTCAGCATTGAAC
Source organism: Elysia crispata (assembly GCA_033675545.1). NCBI lineage: Eukaryota > Metazoa > Mollusca > Gastropoda > Plakobranchidae > Elysia > Elysia crispata. The sequence goes on along the minus strand of JAWDGP010000116.1, from coordinate 108,758 downwards.
AAGAGCTGACGAGATATCATCAAGATCACTTCTTGCCCTTTGCTTGCAGTCCTCACCGCAAACTCCAACCTTCGGAATGTAAGGCAGCACTTGCAATACTTGTTCTTAACTTCCGCTTTCTTTTTAATACGTGCGCTTTAGCATTCACGATAAGTTTGCAAAGGTGTTAGTTTATGTTGACAATTCCCAAGAAACTTTAACTCATCAACAGTCATGCTTTATGATGTTCACTATATAAAACTTCTTTGCTGTCCAAGAAATTTCGAAGCGTTCTTTGCAAAAGGCACGTTTCTATTTTCCTCAGAGAGAGAAGATAAAGCGGAAAAGATGAAAGTTGTTTGATTGTTTGATTTAGCCTGCCCACAAAAGGATAATCGTAAGCAATTTGAATATCAAACAAGTACCCCTTATGTAAGGCAGAACTCACCTATTAACAGTATAGTGGTTGAATCTGCAAAGAATGCCATTGCAGATATCAAGACGAGCATTCTTAACCCACAGACACTGACTGGTACTCCTAGAAAAAGAAGAAGAAGAAGAAGAAGAAGAAGAAGAAGAAGAAGAAGAAGAAGAAGAAGAAGAAGAAGAAGAAGAAGAAGAAGAAGAAGAAGAAGAAGAAGAAGAAGAAGAAGAAGAAGAAGAAGAAGAAGAAGAAGAAGAAGAAGAAGAAGAAGAAGAAGAAGAAGAAGAAGAAGAAGAAGAAGAAGAAGAAGAAGAAGAAGAAGAAGAAGAGGAAAAATTGTTTCCACAACCACTTCAAGTACTTGTTGTCCAATACTAAAGCCTGTCTAGTTACTGTTAGAAAGCGTCTTTCAAGATAAAAAAATAATAATTCTACTTATCCGACCTTGATTAGGACAAAAGTCGGAAATCGAAGACATAATTTTGCTTGTGATTAGGCCACTTCGCCTCAGATCAACTTTTAAATAGAAAAAAATAATGGGGAACCTCTCTCGTGAGTTTTGTTTTATTTCAAGCTGATCATTGGCGGCCCGATATATTGACTTTGTTCAATGAAATTTTACTGTCTTATTCTTTGCAGTTGTATTCTTAGTAGGCTTAACTGAAACTTTGGATAGCATTGTAAAGGCATAAGTCACTGTAGCCTGCTTTCAACTGGAACGTTATTTGTGAAAGTCAATGTAGAAAATACTATCATCAGCCTATTAGTTAAGGCTTTGGAATCGGAACTTCATTAGACCTGATGCTGTATCCATGTAGGGCATTTTGACTTGACTTATCGCCGTTCCGCATCGTAGTCGTCAGATTGCAACGCCTCGGCTGCCTTTTGTATTCCTGTGCACAGCATCCTCCACTGATCCCTCCGTTCTGCGATCTTTTTCAGGTTTTCAATGTCTTTGAAGGTTTTAGGGTATTTTAGATGGCATTAACTATTCCTCGCTCTACTCCAGAGTAAGTACATACCAGCTTTAGATGTATATAAAAGCATTTTAAAAAATCTAAATCTTATTGATGGTACTACTACCATAAAATTGGGAAAAAACATCGATTTTTGTGGGCATCTGGGCGTAATAAGAATATTATTCACTTTTAAAAAAATTCTTCGCTAATTACGCACCACAAAATGGATTTCAAGATATTTGAAACACAATAATGATTTTGTTTTTGAGTGCACAAAAGGAAAGAAAAGGAAGATGAGCTCAGAGGGCAAGCCTTGCACTATGATAAACTAATTTTATCTCGCTTGGGCGTCCTAAGGGCGAATGCGGGAATAGAGTCCGTGAATTAATCTAATAGGTAAGGTAAGAACAAATTATCGCGCATCTATTTTGAAGGATTAGATTAGGCCTTCTCATTTGCAGCATATTAGACGATAGACCCAAAGAAATGAAATAAAATTTATATCTATTGGTTGTATTTAAAAAAAGTAATCAAATTTTGATAGAATGCAACAGGCCTGTCCGTATGAAACATTTTTTAAGAATCTAGATGTAGTTGAAGAGCTAGTAAGAATTAGACGAATTAATTTTGGTATGAGGCCTATCGTTATGTAGATCTAGATTTAGATCGCAAAAACCGTGACGATCTTGAAAGAATTTATAGGGTTGATTATTAATTGTCAGGTTTCTGATGAAGAGCATAAAAAATAAAACAAATTTTTTGTTCGGATTGTTTTAACTTCTTTTCTAGAGGCAGCCATTCACTCACCAGGTGGTGGAATTAAATGTCTATATAGATGTTTTACATGTGTCACGAGCTTAACTGGTTAAATAAAGTAGGCCTATTATTTTCTGTGTTACTTCAAGAAATTTGTTTTCAAGTTTTTAGGATACTGTTCTTTCCAATCCTGAGCTGTCTATGGTAATGTTGGAAAAAAATTTTTAGATGATCTTTTTTTTTTTAATTGGCTAGGCCTACAAATCTTTAGTGTCTTTTCAGATTACTTGAAAATTTTATTGAGTGATGCCCAAAACTAAGCCAATTTTTATTTACATCGAGATATGTAATTACAAACTTAGCAGTTATAGGAATTGTACCAAAGCGGTAAGTTTTGAATTCCAAAACTTTGTCTAACATTTTCCCCGGAAAAGTTGCTGCGTTTTGACCAGCCATGGAAACGTTTCGACCAGCCAGGGGGCCAAAGAAGGTATTAAGATACAGCAACAACCAATATGGGGATCCTAAAGTCAAAAAGATTCTGGAGGATCGCGCTAGGACGGTCCTCAACTCCAGTCCTGAGCCCAGGCATGCGATTCTGGTGGATCGGCTCATAATAGACATGGCTGAAAAGGAGAGGGTCGGTCTTACGTTTAATAGGTAAGAATAATTATGCGGAGAGGGAATAGAGAATGGCAAGAATTGGAAAAGCGAGGGAAAAGGGAGAGATGGCCGGTGGGGGGGGGGGGGGGCGGGAGGAGAGAGAAAGAGAGTCAGAGAGAGAGAGAGAGAGAGAGAGAGAGAGAGAGAGAGAGAGAGAGAGAGAGAGAGAGAGAGAGAGAGAGAGAGAGAGAGAGAGAGAGAGAGAGAGAGAGAATCAGACGGTCAAGAAAAATTATTTTGTTGTTATTCCATTATCGCAATAGTTTCAAGCCCGTAGGGAAACGGCGCATTCATGTACGTGTCTCCTGTTCGACCGACTGTAAAATGTTATGGGTCAATACCGTCTAGGCTGAGCCTCATGAGTATAGGAGCATGATAGGGATCACTTTGACTGTTCTAGAGAAATCTCGACATGGCAGTCTTTCACCGAAATAAACCATAACTAAAAATAACATGGTACGCCTGAGTTTTCTTTAATGATTTATGTTGTTTCGAGCTGAAAAATGTGAAAATAAGCAAATTATTATTTTGCTCTGGTTTTGTTTGCTCTCGTCGCCCCCATGCCACCTCTTTCTTGGCATGTTATTCCCCCCACCCCCCCCCCCCCTTCCCATTTTGTCCGAACGCTTAGAACAGTGACGGAGTCGATGGCTGATCGCTGGCATGACCTGGAATGTCTGAACGCCCGATTTTTACAGGATGTGGTCAACATGGAGGAGCAGATCAAGGAAGATATCTTCAAGTGTGAGCGAGAGATGGATGCATTTATTGCCAACCGTACTCAAGTTCTCACCCTCGCATCAAAGTAAGTGGCATAGTTCCCAAAAATAACTAGATTTGTGATCGTAAGTGTTATATCCATGAAACTTGCTCCAAAAGGTTAAAACTCCTTTAATCTCTGTAAGTTTTTCAAAGCACTAAATTCTTGAATTGCATTATGCTCTACGTAATGTGGTGAAAGCAACTTGTACTTTTTATGTCTCATTTTTATACAAAGAATTGAAAGATGATTTAAACAAATGAAAATGACAAAATGGAGTCTCTCGAACTCTCTTATCGTTTGCTTACCTGTCAGTTTATCTGTCTTCCTTTATTCCTCTACCTTTGTGCATGTATATTATGTGTCTGTCTTGTGTATATATGTCCCCGTAACTTTCTTCTTTTCTTTTTCTCTTTCCCTTCTCTCTCTCTCTCTCTCTCTCTCTCTCTCTCTCTCTCTCTCTCTCTCTCTCTCTATCTATCTATCTATCCGTCTATCTATCTATCTATCTATCTATCTATCTATCTATCTATCTATCTATCTATTTATCAACGTTATATCTTCAGTTTTGAGCAGATGGCAGGATTAGTAATGCATGTGTGCTTCTACAACACAGTTTTGACCACGAAAATAGAATCCCTCAAGAACAGCTACATTTTCTTACAGAGATGTACAGAACCTTTGGGCTTTTCACATCCCACGCAGATCATTGACAGATACGAATCACTTCGTAATATCTTTGAAGTGAGTCCCACTTTGTCGAAACTACGCTCGGAACACTATAAGGACATAGAAATTTTAAAGAAAAGTTGCAGATGTTACTTTCATATCTAAACACAGTACGAAGATATAAGAAAAATACTGCAGGATAATTAAAAATAAAAAAAAGGTTAGTTAAGGTGTATTAATGTTCTATGGAAGAGCGTCAGGTGTCACTACAGTGAAAGCAATGTTGCATTTGGAACAGTAATAAGATGCATAAATTTGCCACGGTGCTTAAAACTGTTTCAAGTGTTAAGCGCATAAAATTTGTTGGCTTTTTATTTTGCTCTCGTTGCATCTTTTTAAAAGTCCCCGAGCTTTTGCTGTGGTTAAACTATCATTAAAATCTTTGTCAGGCTAGATTTTAAAAACAATTATTAAAAGGACCGTAGTAAAAATGGTTTTATTACACCTTGGAGGTTGTTTTAGCAGCTTTTTAAATAAACGTATTCACTGCCAGAATAAAGGAATAATATGCATAAATTGAATATAACTCTTTTTTTTATTTGGTTAAAAAAAAAACATTGTGGATGCTAATCAGGAGCTTTTTAACGAGTTCGAGCAGCGCTCCAACGTGTTGAACAGGCTACAAGAGGAATACAACTCTATCGTCGAAAAAACCATCAAGCAGAATATGGTCAAGTACACTAAAATGGCCGATTTGAACGATGATTTGAAACGACTCAAAAACGAAGTGAGTAGTTTGTAGATCTCTATAGCAAGTTGCTTTGTTTGATGTTTGCTACATGTTCGAGTTGTTCTGTTATTCTCTGTAAATTTGAACTGCAGTTTGTGGATGAATGGTGTAAGTTAAAAGTTATCAAGCTCGGAGAAGAATTCCAGAAGTCTGTCAGGAAAGTCCAAATCTGTTTATATCACAGGGCAAAATTGAGGATGAAAACAAAAGTAGTCCTTTCTAGTGATTCCATTAATTTAGCTTTCATCTACGTGCAGCAATAATAATATGTCTCTCCCTTTCTATACAAAATTAGAAAAACAAAGGGTGGATGAAACATGTTAAAGCGATTGCTGAAACGACGATAATTATGTCTAGTCTCAAAGCGCCGATAATGGTACGAGACTCTCTCGTGGAATTCAACGCCTGCCTGTCCTGAGGAATGTGGCATAAAGGCTGCTGAGCTGGTTCTTTTGCTTGCTGTGTCATCTGCACCATTCCCTTTTTTGCATTTCAGTCGTGTTTTCTACTACCTCTTTCCACATACTCTTCTGGGTTTTTTTTTTCTTCAAACTAGTAACTGCCTAGTTAGCCGTGAGGTCATTCCATACGAATCATGATGGTTTAGGTGAATTAGTTTTCGAATTGCATTTCACCAACACATCCCTTAGGCCGTTGCCTTCCCTTGGATGGGTGGACATTTGGCTTAGTTTCAATCAAAATTTTTAAATAACATCTGACTTTCGGGTCAAATCTCTTGTTCCTGGGTGGAAGCAATTTTGATTCAAATTCCAAAAGACAACAAGGGTCTTTCAGACTCGCCCATTTTTAGACCAATAACTTTCTCTGACTATCTTTGCACAATAATAATCAATACTCATTAGTGAGGGCATGTGAATCACAAAGTCCTTTGTCATAATTTTATGCATATTTCGAAAATATCTCAGAAAATTTAATTAATTCTTACATGAAGCGTTCGTCAGAAAATAAGGAGGTTTAGTCTTAATTTTCTTGACTTGAAAAAAAAATCTTTAGGGCAGACTTTTAACCGGGGCGCTGGCGTCAGATCTAGCCTTTCAATGTTACAATCAAGATATCACAGGCATATAGACTACATTCGTAGATTTGTAGGAAAGGATCATTTGAGATCATAATATCAAATTTATGTACTTGGCACAATTATTTTTATCCTAAAGGTATTTTGAATCAACATCTAGATATTAGAGGTCTATATTTTATCTTACATAGAGAGCAACATTTCAATATTTTGTTTGCTTGCAAAATTCAACAAAAGAGTAGAGCTACTAAGTTTGGATTCGATTCTGCCAGCAGAATGACCCATCCAAGGATAAAGATCTCCAATAATTAGTTAAGCGCTCTGTTCCTTGAGATATCTGATGCTCTTTGCCAAACTTCTTAACTTTCAATGAGCTTCAAACTTTATTTTTTTTTTAAATGATAATATTTCTGTTGGGTTACAGGGAATAACTTTGGATGGAAAATAATTCAGTGTTAAGCTAGCCTGACAAAAGATGTTTATTTGGAATATTTGGAGAATCTAAAAAGAGGGCGTCCGTGAAAAGATATTTTGCAATAATTTAAAAAATTTCATTTCAAATCACACAAAAGTACAAATAGATAAACAAAAATTGATCTCTTATATATTGCCAACGGCACAAAGAAGAAGAATTAAGGGTCCTTGCTTCAGTCCGTGTAGCATGATAAGCTGGTTGTTGGATCTGCGGCTACCATGCGTGATATAACGCGAAGTTAACTAAAGAAAAAAATCTTGTTCAAATTTCCTACCTTCACGCTAAGTATAAATCTGCCCATCTATTTAGCATAACTTACCAGCCTCACAAATCCCTTCATGCTCCTGCCGAATAGTCATCTATATTTGAGCTTGAAAAATATTTAGAACATCGCACGCACATGAATCTATGATAGAAAAGATAAATTTCTTCGATCTGACAAAAGTGCAAAGAGGGAAAGAGAAACAGGTGTATTATCATGAAATGAGTTCAGGTTTCATATTGCGTGCCGTTTTGATCTATTCTATGCCTAAATATTCACCCTCTGTGCATACGATTATTGATGTCGCTTTCCTCAACACAATATTCACAAATGATCGTTTGAAAAAAAATAGAGAGCAAAACATTGAGAGTTCATTAAAATAAATCCTCACCTTAAAAAGCATCCTAGAAAACATAAAATCTCATCGAGAACTTTACTAGATACTAAAACACAATCAGCTAAAATCTGATGTTTGTAAATTTGAGCATTAGATTTGTTTAAGTCGGTGATTTGATAAGTTATTTTTCTTTAACTACTAGCGAGGCAATCCATTTATTTATAGACTGTCTTTTTAAAACTTTTTGCCTGTCTCCCTTCATGTTTCAGTCAGCTGGATTTTGTTGAAAAACAATTGCATAACGAAGGAGAAATATCATGATGTCATTTTTCCTAGCAACCCTTAGTTTCTGCCTCTAAACGCTATAGATTATCGACCACACCAACAAGAATGTTTTAAAGTGTTTTGAAAAATTTAATGACTGAGGGTAATCTTAATCTTGCTTGACGTCATGATTGTGTTGTAATAATAATATTGTCGTCGATGAAAGGTGATAAAGATTAGCTAACGTTCTTTGGACACCCCAATGACATTTCACTCTTTCTACTTATTGTATAGCTCTAAGATACGGAGTTTCTGTCAAATTAAACTGCAGGAATTTGATACAAAATTAATATATATATATATATATATATATATATATATATATATATATATATATATATATATATATATATATATATATGATTGTATATATATTTTTGTTTTGCAAAACAATTGCCAGAACGTGGAGCTGGAAAAGTTTTTGGCCTCAAAGTTGGAAGTCACCTCAAAAGTTGGTGTTATCATTTACAAGGTGAAGATATCCATCTTTCAGATCTACTCTAGAATGTTACAATACAGGTAAGCGTTGTTGTGGACTACCAGTCTCTTGTAACTGCCTTGTCACCAACTAGGCTATCGATTTATTTTCGTCAAGAAATCCGGTACATTATAAATGATGCACCCTTTTCAATATTGGGCAGACCTACTAAAAGAGCAGCAGCGAAAATTATCTGTGATTGCAATTTTGTCGGCAAATGTTTTTTGTTGCATGATTCGCGTTGACTTCTCACCACAAAGAACAGCGCAAGGGTTTTAGGAATCCAAAAGCTGGATGATGTTATTGCAGACATAAAAATCTTAGTGAAAAAATGCTCTGATTATACTGAGAGTGACAGTGACTTTTTATCATCAGATAAGTCAGTATTGAGCCAGATGTTACTCGGTCCGGCAATAATATTCTGACGAAAAATTCATGTTTGCTGTCCTACAGAATCTATTTAAAGAGGGGGCAATTTAATTTTCTTAAAAGTTTCTCGGGTAACACTCTCTCTCTCTCTCTCTCTCTCTCTCTCTCTCTCTCTCTCTCTCTCTCTCTCTCTCTCTCTCTCTCTCTCTGTCTCTGTCTCTGTCTCTCTCTGTCTCTGTCTGTCTGTATGTCTGTCTCTCTCTTTCTCTCTCTGTCTGCTGTGTGTGTGTCTCTTTCTCTCTTTCCCCCCCCTCCCCCCCCCTCCGTTGATACAGATGTTTATCTGTCTGTGGACACGCGTTGTTTCAACTGACGACCATTACTTCTGCCTTTTTGCTGTTTATTCCAACCCTTTCTTTCTACTTTCTTCTTCAACAATGTCTTATACTTGTTGCAAATCTGGTTTATTTTCTGTGATTAATGCAGTGTCATCATGTTATCTCATGTTGTTATGGTTGTTCTTTTTAACCTTTTAATTCTAAGTTTCGCACAATCATTTCACTGTAGAGAAAGAAAAGGTCTGGAGAAAGCATACTTCCTTGCCTGGCACCACGCTTTATTTTTTAAATGAGCTGATTTCTTCCGCATCAACTTGCATTGCTGCTGATCTCAGGACATGCTTTTGATCACTCGTAGATCTCTCCATCCATTTTCAACTGTATTAGTTGTGTGGTTGTCTCATCATGTAGCACTCAGTCAAATGCCTTGGTGTAGTCAATGAAGCATAGGTTTCTTTTTCCACTTCCAGAGCTTGTTCAATAATATTTCGAAGGATTTGCTCCTTTACCACCCACAAAGTCACATTGTCTCTCTGCTATTTCTGATTGTGTTTTGTTTCTGCCTCGTATTTTTGTGATATGACTTATAGAATGACCTTGTTTCTTTGGCGGTGTAATAGATTTTGAGATGTGTAGTGGAGTCTGACCTGTGTCATAGATGATTTCATTGAGTAATGTTGCGGTCTCATCAATTCCATACTCTTCAACGGCTTCTAATTTTCATTGAAATATACTGTCTAGGCCTGCTGCTTCGTCTAATTTCATCCTTTTATTGCCGTCCGGATCTTACCTTTCAAGATCCATGGCCCAGCAAAATTGCTCTTCATTACATTGTAGTTCTTTCTGTGGTCTTCCAAAAGTTCTTACGTACTCTGCCTATCTGCCTAGGTTTTTTTTTTAATATTTTTCCATATTGACGTCACTGTTTATTTTTGACAAAATCATCCTGTGGATGATTTGGTTTTCTTACCAGATTTTTCCATGCTTCTGTACATTGTCTGCCCAGTATTTCTGTCGTATATTCCGATGTTTCTGCACTTATCATTGCTCCAATATAACTTTTTAGCAGTATCACATTTTTTCTGATTTCCTCAGGTAATGTTTCGTATTTTTCACTGTAGTTTTCTTCTTGCCCTTTTTTCCATGAGTTGAAAAACATCCTCAGTCATCCATTTATGTCGCATTTTTCTATCCAGTCCTGGTATTTGTTCCACTGCTGCTTCTGTGAACGCTGCTTTGAACTTTATCTATTATTGGTCCACTTCCTTAGCTTCTCCTAAAACTTCAAATTTATTTTGAATATCAACCCGATACTTTTCTCGGAGGGTCTGATTGGATTTTAATAAAGCCAAGTCAAGTCTAATGTTTTTAGGTGTACTTCGCGATTTCTCAAGTTTCAGTTTGAATATAGTAGCCTCTGAAACATAGCATAGAAACTGTTGAATTTGGATGTCAACAAAAAGATTGAACCTAAATGATGCTATGACAGAAATTATGATATGCTCAACATATTCCAAACTGTATTTTGTAGAAAGGACCTACTTTTCTACACCGTTACTCTAAGGCCATCCTCTCTCCTCTAGAGATAGATCTTTGGTCCTGTTCCTGATCTCCTATTCCTAATTATCTATCTCGGTGTTATATCACAACTAAATCAAGGAGAACATTATTACTGAGTTACAGTAATAGACACAGGCAGCGTTTAGCTCTAACGTGACGTAAAAGTTTGGATAAATACAAAGGTATTGAGACAATTATTTTTGTCCTGTCTACTTTGAGGGGTGGCGTGGAAAAAAAAAGCTTTGGAAACGAGTGTGTTTCACCTTAATTTATCTTTCACGTGTTTTTTTGTTTTGTTTTTTTTTGTATTATTTTTATGTCAAGCATAGATCAAAGTATGACGAGCCTATGACAAACATGCTGTTTTTCAGGGTTAAAGATTATGAACTGCATAAGACTTGCAAATCTACTCTTATCTCAAAGGTACATAACTACAGTAAAAAAAAAAGACTTTCAAAATTGTAAGAAGGCATAATAGTTGCAATCATTACAAAGCAAAGATGCAATTTATTTCCTTAAATTCATGTTTAACCATTCTTGGTTTTAGGGAGTGAAAATCTCTCAAAGATTTTATCAGCTTAGTGCAGTCCAATGACTTTTTACATTCTTGTTTCAATTTGCATGTTTAGCAATCTTTAAACTTAAAGTTCAGCCTACTAAAAGACTTCCACCTTTTAAAAAAGCCGAAAAGTATTTTTACTTGCGCTTTTTGTTAGATGTCGATCAAATTTATTTAAGTCAGGCGAAGTATATATATATATATATATATATATATATATATATATATATATATATAGTTGTGTATCAAATATGCATAACTAGGTAGGACAATTTTAATATATATATATATATATATATATATATATATATATAGAGAGAGAGAGAGAGAGAGAGAGAGAGAGAGAGAGAGAGAGAGAGAGAGAGTGTGTGTGTTTCGGAGGCAGAGCGAACAAACTTTAGGCTAAATTATTTTGTAAATGCAGGAAAGCAACAGCAACAAAAACAACAGTAACAACAACAACAACAACAACAACAACAACAACAACAACAACAACAAAAAGAAACAAGTCTGAGTTGAGGGAACAATTTATAATTTATAGGGAGTGTAGGGGACAGAATGCTTCGATCCCTGGTTTGTCACCAGTTTGAAAATACATTATAATTCTTGGCAGCTAAGTCTTATGATCATTGGGTAGAGGCTCTTCCTGAACTCAATGGATCAAAAAGATGAGTGTATGATTTTCCAGATTTTGGCTACCAATCCATCTAAATAAGGAAGACTTAGGCCTACATTGATGCAGGCACGTCTGAATCAAAATAATTATTCAATATCTTGGTCTGAGAACTTTTTTTCCTAATTCAGATAATAAGTAATTCTTATCTTTTCATTACCGAGTATGCTGACAGTTGAAAATGGAAGGAGGGGGGAATTAATTCTAGAGACTGATTAAGATAAAAAAAAAAAATTATGATTTCTTTTAAACAAAAAATCGAAAAGCAAATAAGGTTGCATTAGTGACTGTACGGATGGAAATTCTCAGTGTCCATGGACCACACGTGAGTGGGATGTGACCAGATCATTGCTTTGCGACACTATTTTTAAATTGCATTGCTCAAAGTAAAGCAAAATGGAACATTAGTTTGATCTCTCCAGCCTAGTTTCCATGGTGGGCCATGGATGCTTCTCTGCTAGCTTTTTAGCAGGCTAACTACAAACATGATTGCTCATTCAAATGAACAGGTAGGGAAGACAACTGCAATAGAAATGTAAACTGTACAAAAATAATAGATTTATTTTCTCCGGAGCCATATGACTGCACTGAAGAAAAGCAAACTTTACAAACAATGAAACGATAAAGACGACCACTGTAATAAATAAATAATAGAAAAGTTAACAACAAAAAACAGATAGATATATAGCCACTAACAGTACAGTTTTGAAATATACAGAACCTTGAGACATTGGAATTCTTCTTACGTTTTCATGAAGACATGTTTTTTAGATGAAGGAGAAATCTCAAAGAAAAAAGGAAACTAAATTTGGTTGCAATCTTTTAACAGCCCTCTTTTGAGTTTATCTCTCTATCGTGACCATAATGTGGTGCGGATGACCCATTACAATCTGTATAACTCATGCAAGACAAATTAAGAGTTGGCAAGTTTGAACATGGCTTAACTTCAATGTTTCTACGTTCATTGTTGATAATTAGTGAATCTGGTCGTTACGTTTTTCAACATTCCATTAACATAAATCATACTATCGGCACAAGGGGGGGGGGAGAGAGAGAGAGAGAGAGAGAGAGAGAGAGAGAGAGAGAGAGAGAGAGAGAGAAAGAGAGAGACAGAGAGATAGACAGACAGAGAGAGCATGCCTCTAAAGGAAAACCAAACGCTCATTCATTTTCAGTTTGGCTTGTAATCAGCTAAATAATATATTTACAATGACACTATCTTTATTTGTAAATTAATCTTGAAATACGATTGTTTGCGTCACGAGTGAGCTAGTTTTGATACGTTTGCTCTAATTTTTTTTATGTATTATTTAAAAAGAAAAAAAAAAACTCACAGTCAATATTTATCTTGTAAGAACATTTTGCTCTCACCTGTGATGTAAAAAAAAATAGACACAACTCAAAACCGATTGATTGCCCCTCCCCCTCTTTCTTTTCCCATTTTCCCTTCATACTCATCACAAAAACCCTTACCTGTTGTTAACAGTTTTGTCTCATTTCTCTATTCATTTTATAGAGGGCTGGAGGCTGTGGAGACTGAATCTGGCGCCCAGCTAGAAAAAGTGAAGGCTCATATAAAAACCATCGAGGCGGTGATTCAAATTGTGCAAGATCAAATCATGAATTCGATTAGGAAGCATAAAGGAAAGTCAGGGCGCAGTCGACATACGTCCACCAAATCCTTTCTAACAGAACTCGAGCGAGGTGGTTCATATGGGTCTGAGTCGTCTTTAAACTCGCCTGCAAACGCAGGCGAATTTGATTCTTTCTTTGATTTGATAAAATCCCGTTCAGATTTGAAGGAAGTCGAGCGTGGACTGTCTTCAGCGTCAGGGAGCAACACCTTTGCTACTAGCTATTACAAGAAGAAAAACATAAAAAGACGTACAAGATCGCTCGAAATGAAAAGAACAGCATCCGCAAAAAGCCAGGAGAAAATGCAAATGGACGAGTCAGATGTTGCTGGCAATTTGGTTGATACAACGAATAATAAAAACGCCGTATTAGATAAAAGTAATTCAAGTAAAATCGAAAAAAATAAGGTAGATCAAAATGAATTTCGAGCCTCATCAAAGGCTGGTGCCACTAGAAACAGAATAACGGTGCCTGGCAAGAGGCAAAGCGTTGAGGGCTTTATCACATTTGGTAGCGAACAAAATTATATTCATAATGCCAATAAAGGTCATGAAACAGCCCCTTTTGCAAAAGGCAATACGGCAAGTTTTTCGCTTGGATACCAACAAAATGATCTGTTGAGTCGCGAGCAGAAAAGTCGGCTCTCTAAAAGTTGTAGCGCAGAGATAGGGATTGATTCGCATCAAGCCAAGAGTAGAACTCGAAAAAAGACTCCTGTGCACAGTGAGGAATATAGCATTATGCTTTCAGACAGGTCTCCTATTGATGTGGTAAAGATTGAGAATTCCACGCAGGATTTGCAGGCAAAAACTCTTAAAAAATCGATTTCCACAGAAGGCTTCTGTTTAGGTAAAGATAAAATACCTGGCAAAAGTTTAGCAAATGTACATCATTCAAAAATTCCAAGCATAACAAAGCTAACTCCTGGATTCCAGCCAACCAATACTTTCCGGACATCTGAAGATCTTTATAGGTGTCCCGAAATCTCTAGTTGTCCCGGAAACGAAACTGAGTTTAAGGTTTTTCCGAACAAGAGACCAGCTTTCAATATTACCCATCCTTCTCCACTTGCATTATCTGAAAAGGTGCAGAATGGCTGTAAAATTCGATGTGGAAAAAAGACGAAGGGCGGCGGAAAAGCTTTCTCGACGCAGGAGAGTATAAAGGACCTTGATTCAAACGTTCATCGATGTTCTACCAAACGAGTTGCAGCAGTGAAACCATGTGTCACGTTCAGGAAGTCGTACATTAAAGACAACACTCTACCGTCGCCCCAGCTAGGTTGGATGAATAAACAATACATGTCCGCTATGAAACACTTGGGTCTCAAGGAAGGTAAGATCAAAGCTGACGAGAAAAATGAGAAAGGTTCAACCGATGATAAGCATTCTAATACAATAAAGAATATTTCACTTGAAAGTGTGGATAAGATACCAGCCAAGCATTACCCCAATCAATCAGGGCGTACTTCTAGTCTATCTGTTCAAACAGCAGAGCAAATTTCAACGAAAAATATGCTAAGATTTGCTGGTTCGAATACAGAGAAAGTGTCCTTATCCAGGACAATTTCCTTACCCAAGCTATCCCAAACAAGTCAGGTCTTCCAAAGCAAAGTTCTTGATCCACGCAACAAACCGTCAACTTTTTTTAGACTGCGCAAGATGAAGCCACAACGCTTACTAGGAGAACTCTGTGCCCGTCGCCGGACACTAAGGGACAACTGCTTGAACATTCTGGCACAAGTCAATCTCCATTCTCAAAGAGCTCAAGACATGGGAAAAGGTGAGGGACAGTAGAAGACGAAGGTATTTTTCCGAAAATTAGAGTGATCAAAGAAGGAGAAGAAGAAGAAGAAGAAGAAGAAGAAGAAGAAGAAGAAGAAGAAGAAGAAGAAGAAGAAGAAGAAGAAGAAGAAGAAGAAGAAGATAAGATCAGCAGAATCATATAACGATAGTCCAATTAACATGTTGATCTCAGAGATTCAGAAAAATAGTTTTTTACAATTGTGCTATCTAAATTATCTTTCGAGTTGTGTCTTCATTGAAAATCAGTGTTCTTTAAAGACAAATAATACCGTCACAACTGTACTGCTGACTTGACCATGAAGTTTTAACAGAGACATTTGACGCACAGACTGTGATCACGAGAGTAAGTCTGCGACTGATCTTGGTAAATACCAGGTGATTGTGTTATGGAGTATTTTCAATTGTTTTGTCATCTGCTGCTTCCGTGTCTTTTTAATTTAAATTTCGAGTCAGAATAAACCATCATATTTTATTTTATTAGTTATTTCCCCATACATGACCCAGTATATAATTATTTTCACAAGAGATAAAATATTATTAGCATTATACATGTAATTAAATGTTTCTCCTTTAGAAAAATAATTTTTATTACAAGTTAGAAATGATACTTGAGGGCAATGTTGAGCATTTTAAGGTGGGAAATGTACAAAATAAATTCGAAGTAGTCACGGCACGTTTTGATATATTTTACAGAGTCTCATTAATACAATTTTTTTTTTTTTTTTTTTTTTTATCATTCTACATATTCTCAACCTAAACGATGTTATAAATAAATGAAAATAAAGGCTAATTTTTTGAGTAACAAACATATAAATGTCTTTTTCCTCCCTTGATGTGTTACATCATTGAAATTGTTAATGTCCTTTTCATCTTTATCCACCCGTCCCATGTAATGTGATAGCCCTCCATGATGTAAGAAAGCCATAACCTATCACTTTTGGATTTGGATTTTATAGTGAACACCAACAAATGGCTTGAATAATGCTTCCTTGACACTGAAAAAAATACCGTGCCACCATCCTATTACCTTGCCATAGATATCAATGATTGGCTCATTTTCTCTAAAGATATCCCTGTTCCGTGGTTAGGTACAGAATCTAGTCATGGTTTCAGCTCCGCAAATGATCGAAAAAAAATGATCACCAGCATTTTCTAAAAATGCTGTTAGAGTCAAATTTATGTTTATAAGGTCATCTCAAACCTTTTGATACACCTCTTTTACTTTTTACTTACTGCCATTGGCAGACAATACCGTTGAAGTGGTGTTGGTCTACAATCCACGCCATATTGGTTGCTCTAACGGACATGGATCTCCTCGTAATCAATATGCAGAGGCTGCTGACTCCAGGTATATTAGTAGGGGTGGGGGTGAAACTTGACGGAGTAAAGATACTAGACATTTTGATAATTCAATGTATGTTTTTATCCCTACTATTAAAGATTTAGACTCATTGATATTAATATTTATAGAAGAGTTGACATAAAGAAGGAAGCCCTTAAATCCCCCCCTCATAGCGGACTGATTTATTTTAAATAAACGATAAATCTTAAGCGTACCACACAGCTCTAGAAAATTCAGTAAATTCAAATTGGGTAATTAAAAAGATCTTCTAATTCTCCGCATCGAGTACAACTAGTATCCATTTTCACTGATAGCGAGTATAGATTATGCAGCGCCTTCCCTTCACTAGTTTGACAAGACTATCTCGATGAAGGAAGAAGCAAAATTTTTTAAGTGTGATATTATTGTTCATACTTATTTCAGTTTAAAAGCCAACTTTTCAAACTAAAAACAAAATATTAAAATTCACCCAATTTACTTCGTATTGGGGGTCACATTGGTTGGGATGCAGACAAGAGCACGATATATAACTGCAGGTCCCAAATTTTTATCCAACATATTACGGAAACGGACCATGAAACAAAGATTAAGATTCTTGTTACTAGGAAAAACATAATTCATAATTATTTTAAATAGCTCTAATCCACATTTCACAAGTGTGCCCAACATGAAACGAAGAAAAAGATATGCATGGTATATTGTAATAATGATTTTAGAGCCACCCACTACCCCTCGCCATTCTTTATTTTATTGTAATGTAATGAACTTAAGTAAGAGAGGAATAGGGAAGAGTACGGGGGAAAAGGGGAGGGTGGGGAGGCGGGAGGAAGCGCATATTTCAAATGTAAATTATAAAAGGGTTAAATATAAGCCTGTCGTTTGGTTTCAGACAATAATCAATAATCTAGAAAGCCAGGTAGTTTACATGGCCTGCAAAAAACGCTGGTGGAACAACATAGAGGTGCCGCATTTCAAATCTAGATTGGACTTCATAGCTCTCCTTCCTCCTTGTCTGTCTGTCTCTGTCTCTGTCTGTCTCTGTCTCTGTTTCTGTCTGTCTGTCTGTCTGTCTGTCTGTCTCTCTCTCTCTCTCTCTCTCTCTCTCTCTCTCTCTCTCTCTCTCGCCTAGTCTCTCTTATCTATCCCTTTCTCCTAATCTCCATCTGTATTTTACCTTATCAAAATAATTTTCATAATGGAAAAAAAAGAAGATGAAAACTCGATTTCAATTTATTTAGCAAAGCAAGGACTCGATTTAAAAAAAAATGTAAAAAGTGAAACGTTTGTCAGTGGGAAGATATGTAGGAAAAAAATACAAATTCAAGGAAAAATTTACTAAATGTCATGAAATAATCATTTAAAAATATCATGTTCCACAAGACAATCAATACAGTTTGTTAGCCATGGTCCCCCGTTTCAAATTTTGGGTTAGGAGGGAAGGTAGCGAAAAGATGGATTCTTCCGTTGACAAGATCAAGCCTTTTTCGATATTTCTCCTTCACATTAAAAAAAAAAGATCATACAGAATGAAACAATCTTTCGAAAATTATTTGCAAAGCTCCGAGAGAGATGCGGTTCTCAATGCTAGTGGGGATTGTGAACAGAGAGTAGCATCGCAACAAATTTCTTTGCTGAAAAGTCAGTCGAACCCGAAATGTCCGTTCGAGAGACGTTCCCTCTAGTTTTTTCTAATGCAGAATTGGGAGACCATTTTTCTCGCCCCTAAGAAGTTTAAACTTCTTACTACAAACATCCAAAAATTCATAATCCATTCAGACAAATAATTTTATGCAACAGAAAGTTTACAAATATAAAAATTCCAAATAAAGAACGTCAAGTTTTTCCACAATTTATTAAAAAAAAATTACCATCTTAAGCACACCTTGGGTTGCGTAACGTGTAGATATTCTTGGAAATGAAAGTAAATAATTATATGCTCGCAAAAGCGATCTTGTCAATAGATATTTTCATCAATCTACGTTTATGCTGATCAATTCTAAATCCAAAAATCAAATATTTATGTCATCAATTTCCTCTGCCAAGATAATCGAGCCGTTGAATCAGAATGTAAATTACGGGAATTCTTCCAAAACTCAGAACTCTAGGCTTTTTGCGCTCTCTCTCTCTCTCTCTCTCTCTCTCTCTCTCTCTCTCTCTCTCTCTCTCTCTCTCTATATATATATATATATATATATATATATATATATATATATATATATATATATATATATATAGTTGAGTTTTTCTTAAGAACTTGACATATTTTTTTCAAGGTATAGATTTTAAACCAGACATAACACATAGTTGTAACAATTAGGCATATTAGGAAGAAGGCAAAATTTTGTGCAACTTTTTTTTTCCCTCCATGAAGCCTTACATGTTATATTGAACAATCTTAGAGCTCTTCCATTTCCGAAAAAATTTATGACTCACTCAGGACTATATATATAACTATGTCAAAGTTTAAAAATCTGCTTAGGAAGGAAAACAAATTACATCTAATCAATTTCTATCTTTAGCAATCAGATTTCATCATCCCTTTATATTATCAGTCTGTCCTGTAATTTACTTTCAGGAAAAATGGGGAATGCTTTATGATGAAAACACTGCTTGATTATCAGCATATCAACTTTCATCATGCAGATGCTGTCCTTTTTTTCTTTCAGCATGAACTTTTAGCATTGAAATAAAGTAGCCAAGTGAATTCAGGACAAGTGCCAAGGTGTGCTCAAAATATCACCTACTTACTACCAGAGGTCATCATTTAAGAACATGCTTAGAGGGCACCTGGCATAATGAAGTCATGTGGAACTTGTTCCGATTTGTGTATACACATTTAATGTATCCAGAGCTCTATGTATCCCGAACAAATGACAAAAAATATTGAACAAACTCATTTTGCACATTTATGCAATATTGTTAATCGTGTCGTGGCACACTGTGGTTAATCAAAATGAGACAACTAGATCAACTTTATTAAACTGATAATGAACTAAAAATTTATTTAAACAATATAAAGATGCACCTACCTTTTTCAGCCTGATTCTTATATGAGACAAAGAGACTAAGTACATTTAGATCTATGTAATGCTGGCTTACTCAATTTGAGCATTTTATAACTATGTCTATGTGTACAATTATAATTTGATGTAGCCCATCCTCAACAATGTGATTTCGGGTGAAAATTCACTGTTCTAAATGTTCGAAATTGCTTCATTTTTTTTAAAACCATGCTCTCAACAGTTATTTAAAAACAAATAAAATTATATTTAAAGTAAAGCATTTACTCTTGTGGGGCATAATGGCCATGATTAGCTGAGGGTTTAATTTTTCAGTCACAAGGAAAATAATCACAAAATGTTTATGTACTAAGGACTGTGTGAATAGTACAGTGCTAGATGTGATATACGTATTAATTCTATTTCTTGCAACTGTATAGTTAGTATGGCCACAATAGGCTTAACAGGCATGATACCAAAACCTGGCCAGTTAGTTTCGTAATATTGAGCAATGGCGATGTAAACAAAGAATAAAAATAAAGCGTGCTCTTGAACGAAACTTCTTAGTCTATCTACCTTGTATTTTGTTGTATTTAAACCAATACAGTTGGCGACGAGGATCAAAAGAAAAATGTCACGGAAAGTTGATTTTTACGACAGTAATGTAGAAACATTCCAAAACTACGCCGAAAGGCTGGAGCAGTACTTCATCGCGAACGATGTAGCAGAAGAAAAGCGTGCAGCCACGTTGCTCAGCTGCATCGGAGCAAAGACCTACCAGCTCCTTCGATCCTTAACGTCCCCTGACCTCCCTTCAACTAAATCTTATGATGAACTGAAGGTGGTTTTAAATAAGCACCTGTCCCCGCAACCCCTCGAGATTGCTGAGCGCTTCAGATTTCACAAGAGGAATCAGAGAGAGGGTGAGTTCATACAAGCTTATACAGTAGAGATCAAGAGACTGAGCGAGCACTGTAACTTCGGACCACACCTCGACCAATCGCTCCGAGACAGGCTAGTCTGCGGTCTAAGGGACACGGCTATCCAGAAAAGACTGCTCCAAGAAGCTGATCTGACATTTCAAATCGCATATGACAAAGCTGTTGCCTTAGAGATGGCAAGTCGCGATGCTACAGAACTGCACGGCAATGCTAGCAGTGCTCAATTAGGCCAAGAAGTCAAATCAATTCATGCTATGGCAAGGAAACCCCAGGAAATTTTCAGCCTGTCAATCCTGTGGAAAAACTAACCACAGCCGCGAGAACTGCTATTTCAGGGAGGCTGAATGCAAAGCCTGCCACAAGAAAGGGCACATTCAAAGTGTTTGGAGATCCAAGGCAACACAGCCCAAGGTCCTGTTTAAGGCCAAACCCAAAAAGGTTCACCAGCTTGAAGAGGGCACAGACTTCTTCAGCATCGACCTGCAGGTGCATCAGAGTGCAGTGACAACAAATAAGATATGGGTTCACCCTCTGATCAACAACGTTCGGATCAGAATGGAACTTGACACCGGTTCTGGCTTGAGTCTCATGACAACCAGAGACTTCAAAGCAATTTTCAAGAAATCGCCATCGTTGAGCACTGACCGCTCGATCATCCTCAACACATACACCGGAGAAAAAGTCAGTCCGTTAGGCTACGCACATGTAGTCGTCACTATCAACGGAGTCAGCAAGACACTGCCACTGTGGATTGTCAAAGAGGGAAATAATCCACTCTTTGGTAGAAATTGGCTACAGCATTTCCGTTTACAGTGGCACGAGCTGAAAAACCTTAAAGTCACCACTCCAAGTCCAAGATCACCTGAAGCCACAACAACAGCAGACTCAATAAAAAACGGCCTACAAAAATTGCTCCAGATACACAAAGAAGTTTTCAGCCCTGGCATAGGGAAGGCGAAGTCTCATACAGCTACGCTAACACTTAAACCCGACGCCAAACCGAAGTTCTGCAAGGCAAGGCCGGTTCCCTACGCACTCGTCAACAAAGTGGGACAGGAACTAGACAACCTTGAGAAACAGGGTATCCTATCAAAGGTGCAACATTCAGAATGGGCTACACCTGTAGTCCCCGTTCTAAAACAGTCTGGCGATGTCCGTCTGTGTGGAGATTTCAAAATCACCTTAAATCCAGTGCTTCAAGCAGAACAATACACTCTACCACGAGTGGAGGACATTTTTGCCAACCTTGGTTCGGGACAGAAGTTCTCGAAAATAGATCTGCGTCAAGCCTACCTTCAACTTCCCTTGAATGAAGAGTCCAGACCCTTGACAGTAATCAACACCCACAAGGGCTTGTATGCCTACAACAGACTAGTTTTTGGCATCACGTCTTCGCCTGCAGTGTGGCAGAAGACACCATACTTCAAGGCATCGAGGGAGTCCAGGTCAATCAAGACGACATGATCATCACTGGCGAAAACGATGAAAAGCATCTCCAGAACCTTGGTCACGTCCTGCAGAGACTTGAAGACAATGGCCTAAAGGCAAATCGTGAAAAATGTCAATTCTTCCAGGACGAAGTCATTTTCTGCGGCTTCAAAATTGACAAGTAAGGGCTGCACAAGACCCAAGAAAAGGTGGATACAATTCTGCAAGCACCGGTCCCTGAGAACAAAACTCAACTCCGTTCCTTCTTGGGACTGCTGAACTACTATCACAAGTTCCTGGACAATATCGCCCACATTGCTCAACCCATGCATGAGTTACTCCAGAACAACAAACCCTTTGTCTGGTCAACAGACTGCAATAATGCTTTTCTAAAAGCCAAGGAACTGATCGCCTCAGACAAGGTCCTCATGCGCTACACTCCAGAACTGCCCCTCCGGCTTGCCTGCGATGCATCACCCTACGGAATCGGGGCAGTATTATCTCACATCACAGACAGTACTCATATCACACACGAAGAAAGGCCAATCGCATACGCTTCGCGCACTCTCACAAAGGCTGAGAAAAATTATTCTCAAATTGACAAGGAAGCTCTTGCAATAGTCTGGGCAGTCAAAAAGTTCTACAACTACATTTGCGGCCGCCACTTCACCCTCGTGACAGACCATCAACCTCTGAAGTACATCTTCAGTCCGTCAACGGGCATCCCTGCAATGTCGGCAGCACGCCAACAAAGGTATGCAGCGTTCCTATCTGGTTTCAACTACACCATCGAGTACAAATCATCCAAAGAGAATGCTAATGCAGATACGTTCTCCAGACTGCCACTTTCCACAGAAGTGAAAGATGATAGCGAAATGGAAACTATGTATTACACAGAAGTACTTGAGGCCCTGCCAGTCAGCAGCGCCAACATCAGTAAGGCTTCACGTCAAGACCTAGTCTTATCAAGGGCCATTGATTTACTACGACAACTTGGCCTGCTACAGTATCCAGACCTCACCAGGCATCGTTTGGAGGAGACACGCTGATCAGATCGTGCACACCCAACCAGGAGCAACTGACCCTGATCACACCCAACCAGGAGCAACTGGCCCTGATCTCATTCTCCCCGTTTCTCTCCCGAAGGACACTACTCGCAGCCAATCTGCAGAGCCGAATCCTGTTACTGTTCCACCACCAGCTCCTACCGTGGCTTCGACGAGTGCCAGTCCCTCTAATCTAGGCACTCAGCCGAGACGCTCTGTTCGGATAACGAAGCCACCAGTGAAACTTAACTTAGAAATAGGGAGTTGGAGGATTCAGGGGCAGAATAATCCCCTCCTCCGACGAGGCTCCGGGCCAGTCTACCCCGTCCTCAGTGTGCTAGAGTAGCAAGTTAATTTTTCCTTAAATGATAAATTAATATCCTAATTAATCGCCAAGCTTCAAGTTCAAAGAAGACATCTTCGAACACCACCACAATAAGCCATTAAGTATTGTTACCTTCTTTATTTCGACACGAACTGAGTCAAACACTATTTGATTTAGCATTAGAATAAATACAGTACAATTTTCTAAAAATGTCCATTTCATTGTCCATTTTTAAAGAAGAGGGAAGGATGTGATATACGTATTAATTCTATTTCTTGCAACTTTATAGTTAGTATGGCCACAATAGGCTTAACAGGCATGATACCAAAACCTGGCCAGTTAGTTTCGTAATATTGAGCAATGGCGATGTAAACAAAGAATAAAAATAAAGCGTGGTCTTGAACGAAACTTCTTAGTATATCTACCTTGTAGTTTGTTGTATTTAAACCAATACACTACACTAGATTTGTGTATATCTGGCAGTATACACATATTTCCATAAAAAGAACACCCAAAAATGGTTAAAACATAAAGGCAGAGTCTGTTCATTTTCGGAGATCCTCTGCAAATGATTAAAATAAAAAAAAACAACAACATATATTCGTTTTGGCTTGAAAAAAATTAACTGAAATCTTCAAAGAGAATTTTCTTTCTTTGGGATCACATTTTTTATTTAAATTCCAAACAATATGCCTTTTGTTAATTTTTTTCCAGTAGTGCTAAGAGTTTTAGGTTATGTAATATCAATTTAAAAATGGAATTTGACATAAACAAGCATCCAGGTCTACATTTCTCAGAAATATAACAATCAGTTGTTGACATTAACATTCATTCTTTTTTTTTTTTTGTTTGTTTCAGTGGCTTTTAAAAGAAGAGAGAAATGTGTGAAATTTGCATTTCTTTTTCTAAGTTTTGTGCTCCAAAATATGGCATATACTCTTGAGCTTAATATAGGATCTCAGGTGCTGATTCAGGTCTATTTATATTTTTTGTTAGCTATAGGCAGTGATGAAATCTCTCTCTCTCTCTCTCTCTCTCTCTCTCTCTCTCTCTCTCTCTCTCTCTCTCTCTCTCTCTCTCTCTCTCTCTCTCTCTCTCTTCTCTCTCTCAATCTCTCATTCTGAAGAGAGTGTACCCGGTACCTTTAAGAATCCCTCAAGTTACATGCATAGGAAAAAAAAACATTTTGCTCAATTCTTCAGAGTTGAGGAATTCTTGTGGTAAATTCATAGTTTTGTTTAAGTCTAGACATTCACTGTCAGTAATAGTCATAATGATATAAATAATAATATCGTTTCCTCAAAGACCTATGTACCTTGTGAATCTCACTCTACATTCCTTTCAATTTAACAAGACAAGGTTAGTTTTCTGAGTCCGTTCGGACACACCTTACCCCTGGAAAGAGTCGCATAAATGCCGCAATTTCTAAAAGAGAGCTATGGACAGCTTAGTGCTGATGTACTCGATTGCCGATGATCAGGAGGAGAAGGCGAAAATTTCAAGGCCCACGATACAGATTAAAAGAAGAAAAAAATTGAGTAAATTCTCAATTATTCATCGAGACAACACTCATTACCACAATCCTAGAATAGACATCCAAATTCACTTTCAAACAAAACGGTACCACAATCAACACCATCGACCACAAGGGCAACGGTTTTATCTCTAACAACATCTTTTTTCATCATCATCTTCATTCAAACAATCACCAGTGTTTCAATATAATCTTCGAAATGTTGAAGAATAAGAGGCATGTTTCTTGATGCCTCATAAAAGTCTCTTTTTGCACACTAGACTGATGCCGCGTATAGTATTCTTTATGAACAAGTAAAAAGAATGAGACCGAGTCACGGCAATGTTGCTATGGGTCAAGCAGAGATGAATCAAGGTTGAAAGATGAGAAGGATGTTACATTTTACTCCATCTAGTCGAATCAAGGTTGAAAGATGAGAAGGATGTTACATTTTACTCCATCTAGTCGAATCAAGGTTGAAAGATGAGAAGGATGTTACATTTTACTCCATCTAGTCGAATCAAGGTTGAAAGATGAGAAGGATGTTACATTTTACTCCATCTAGTCGAATCAAGGTTGAAAGATGAGAAGGATGTTACATTTTACTCCATCTAGTCGAATCAAGGTTGAAAGATGAGAAGGATGTTACATTTTACTCCATCTAGTCGAATCAAGGTTGAAAGATGAGAAGGATGTTACATTTTACTCCATCTACTCGAATCAAGGTTGAAAGATGAGAAGGATGTTACATTTTACTCCATCTAGTCGAATCAAGGTTGAAAGATGAGAAGGATGTTACATTTTACTCCATCTAGTCGAATCAAGGTTGAAAGATGAGAAGGATGTTACATTTTACTCCATCTAGTCGAATCAAGGTTGAAGGATGAGGAGGATGTTAGATTTTACTCCATCTAGTCTGAATTTATATTTAGGCAGGTGAGATGTGTTTCTGTGTCTCGGAACAGTCTGAATCGAAAGTCGATAATTTGAACTTGTGTCGCAAAAGACAAAAACTGTCAGAAAACACCAATTGCCAATGGCTCCATTATTTAAAACGAAAAAGCAGTCTCTTAAATATCAATTAAATTGATATGTTCCACTGATCAATCATTTCCATCTACAAGTGCCACTGATCCATTAGCTCTACCAACACATGCTACTGTCCCATCAGCTCTAAAGTGCCACTGATCAATCAACTCCATCTACAAGTGCCACTGACCCATCAGCTCCATCAACAAGTGCCAGTAACCCAACAGCCATCAGCTCTAAAGTGCCACTGATCAATCAATTCCATCTACAAGTGCTACTGACCCATCATCTCCATCAACTAGTGTCACTGATCCATCATTTCTATCTTCAAGTGCCACTGACCCACCATCAGCATCGAAAAATGCCACTGAACCATCAGATCCATCATCTATCTCTTCACCTTTCGGCAGAGAGCATCAAGTAGTGTGCAGGAAAAGACTATTCAAAAGAGCATGGAGTGAGGTACTAAAGAAACGGAAAATGAGCAAAAAGAACATGATATGTAGGCCAAAATTATGACAACAGTGCAGGCAGAGGAACATCAAATAATAAAATAGGCAACGCTGTTCAGGAAAATGTAAATTGAAGTGTCATTAAGCCTTGGTTCAAAAGATACGTGAAAAAAAAATTTTTATCACTTCTCTGCCTGATCAGATCTCATCACGTGGTCCCAACAGGTCGCATCGTATGAATTCGACTATATCAAGCAATAAGTGGATTTGGGAAACATAGTGTTTTTCCTGATATTCGACAATTCCCCGGTACATAAAAGAATACAATGATGTTGCAAGCAGTCAATTCGTTGCCCTTGGTAAGAATTGAGCATGACTTTCTGGAAAGGAACGCACGCAAAATGAGAATAACTTTGACCATAATATCAGTAGCTAAGTAAATATTTTTTTACACCCGAGCATTGGCTTCAGGCAGTTCGTGCTGCACGAAAGAAAAAACAGCCCGTACTCAGTGAAAGAAAGGGCAATTACAAATAATATACTGGACTTTAAAGGCACGTCTACGATGATAATGAATTTTTAAGCACACAGCATAAAGTATAATCTTGACGGCGAAGATGACCGTCTGGAATTTATCCCCAGGCAACAACTTTTCGACATTATCACATCTAGTGCCGCCCCAAGCATCACGCAGATCAAAAACGATAATTTGGTGTAATTTTCCCGTCTCAAGCCGATGCCTGAAGAACACCATTCTTATTTCGGTAGCATCCATGTTGGAGAAAACAGCATTGATTAGCTTAGAACATGAATCAAGAAAATCTTTGTTTGTTAGATCCAATATGATTTCCGACATTTGATAAAATGTGAGTTTATAGTTAAAATGAAATAAACACATCAAGTCTGATGATGAGCACTTATAGGGATGAGGAAATATTCCTTTCATCATGTGTTGGGCCATATAATACGGTGAATTTTAAAAATAGCGTAGTTTTATTGATCAGCAGACCTTAATTTTGGCTTGTTTATCCTGTATTCCGTTGATGGTTTGAGCTTGTCTAAATTTTTGTGACACTAAACTCAAGTAATGTCAATGGTTTTTAATTTAATGGTAACTAATTTCTGTCAATAAAACTGCTTCAGATTAAATAAGACGAAAGGCAAGTTTCTATAAGCACAGCTACATTTATATTGATACATGTTATTACAACGTCTATGTTAGATTTCACAGGCACAAGTGCAAGAGCGGCGTGAATTTGTAACATTTCCTCGTCGATCGGTTGGTTTTTGCTCCTTTTTTTCTATTCTGTTTAATTCATATTTGCTTTTCTTTCTCTCTATTATGGCCAACTTTGTTGTATTGACTTCATTGCAACGATGTTTTTCTCTGTTCTTAGTACAAAAATTCATAATACAAAAATTCTTTAAACTACAGAGGCAATATTGTGCTTCTGTTTCAATCAGATTTGAGCGGAAAATTCCGGTGCAGGGATCTTGCGCTCAGGAAATTTCCTCTGCTAAAATCCTTTAACTGACACTTACTGGGGTCTTCACTGTGAAAATATTTGGTCAAACGTTCTTGTAACTGGCAATATGGTTCGCAAAACATTGACTTTTGAAGATAAATTGAGTGCGATGAGTAACAACATATGTATCTTTGCGGAATGATCTACCACTGTGGAGGTACAAGTGAAATCTTTAAAAAGAAAAATTTATAAAAGTTTTTTTGTCCCTCCTGTGAAATTTCCAAAATATCGACCACAGGATTTTTGTAGCAAGGCATCAAAATATAGTCAAAACTGGTAAGAGTAAAATTAATGTACAAAACAAATCGTGTTCTCAGGTTTTATGGGTTCAAAAAGACCAAGAAGGCTCTAGGAGGCTCTCCTTGCCGACCGACTCCTGAGGTTGGTCAAGTTTCCGGTCATTCGTTAGAATGTGAACTTAGACTAGAGGGATCAGTCAATGACCTTCCACGCATCTCTATCCCTCATCGCTTCCATTGCTTCTGTCACTCTTCCTACTTTGAGCCACTTTGTTAGTCCATCCAACATCTTTTCACACTGTTTTCCCCTACTGCTTTTACCTTCGATCATTCCAGTTGTTACAATATGCTCTAGATTCTCTCTTCTTATCAAATGGCCAAATGTGGACTCTTGGCGTTTAGATATTCTATTATTTTTTATTATTTTTTTTTTGTGATTTTGTTGTGTCGGCTTCTCTTGACACTGTTTTGTTTGATTTCTTTGCAGTCCTTGAGATTCGTAGCATTCCTGTTGTCTCCAGTTTCTTTATAGGCTACCTGTTTTTAAATTATCCAAGCCTCGCATTATGCATCAGAATGGATAGAACTCCAGGGCTCTTCTACTTGTATGGATAGAGATGCATTTATTTGTACGTAGTAATTTCATTCTGTGGAACCTCTTTCTTGCATGTTCTATTCTTGAAACAATTTCAGTGTTGTTGCGTCCATCGCTTGATATTAAATTACCCAAGTATTCGAATTGATCTCTTTGTTTGAGTTTATTCCCGTTGAAAAAGATGTTGATCTGTGGACACTCATTGTTTCGACTGACGACCATTGCGTCTGTTTTTTTATTTTGTTTTTTTTGCAGTTCAATTCCAACCCTTCCTTTCTGCTTTCTTCTTCAACAATGTCTTTGCAAATCTTTTTCATTTTCGGCAAATCTTTTCGATTTACTTTTACAGCTGTGTTCGTTGTGAAATATCTCATCACGCGTACTCTGTCAAATGCCTTGGTGTAGTCAATGAATTAAAGGTATACTTCTCTTTGCAGGCCTGCTCCAGAGCTTGTTCAATTGTAGTTTGAAGGATATAGATAGCTTTTGTTGTACCCTTTTCCTCCACAAAGATACACTGTTCCCCTGCTGCTATTTCTGGTTTGATTTTTTTTCTGACTCAAATCACGATGGTTCTTAAAAGTATTTGAGTGATAAGACTGATCGTTCTATGTAATTCACAATCCGTTGTTCCTGATTTCTTTGGCAGTGCTATAAATAAAGATTTGGAGATGTCTGGTGGAATCTGGCCTGTGTTATAGATTTCAATGAGTAAGGGTGCGACCTTAGCCATTCCATAGTCTTCAAGTGTTTTTGAAAGTTCCACTGATATACAGTCTGAGCCTGTTGCTTTGCATGGTTTCATCTTCTTTATTGCTGCTCGGTTCTCATCTTTCATGATAAGTGGACCAGTAAAATTGCGATTCGTTACATTATAATCCTTTTGTGGTCTTCAAAAGCTCACTCATGAATATATTCGGTACTCTTCCCATCGGACTAGGATTTGATCTTTTACCATGATGATATCACCGTTTTTGTTTTTTGTTTTTGTTTTTGTTTTTTTTTTTTTTTACTTTAGGTATCCAGTGGATGAGCAGGTCTTCTTTCCAGAGATTTCTTCAACGTTTATGTCTGCTCAATACTTCGGTATGGATCGGTGTTTCTGCACTTGTCATTGATCCACTTCTCCTTGGCTTCATAACATTTTTTTTCTGATTTCTTTTTGCAATGTTTCGCATAGGCCTACTTGGACGATTATGTCTATTCGTTATCGAGACTGTTATTAGTAAAGTATTTTCCATGATTTTATTAGGCCTCTTCTACGAAAGCGGAACTTGCCAAGTCTGACTACTCTTGAGTTATACTGTTAAGCATTAGGCCTATGCGAACATCTATCCTATGTGAGCAATCAGCTGAGGACGAGGCTGACAGAAGACTTAAATGAGCCGTTCCAAGCCATGGAAAGCTTAGATCATTGTTACATTTTAATAGCCTAGATAAATCTTGACTAAGAATCTTGATATAGATCTATAAAAGTTGCACACCGAATAAAGAGAGCATAAAAACTTGACTGAAAACAGAATTTCGGAAATATGGCTAATTATTCTGTTGCTGTATCGCTGAATGTATTAGAGGTGAGATATCATTCAATGTTGCTCTCTTGTCTTCACTGTAGATCTAGATAAGCCTAAATCTAGAGCTGGAAATCTTTTATTATGCAGTTTCAGGACTTAGATAAGACGCTATTTTTTTCCTTCTAGATCTAGACCCGTTGTACGCCACGTATGTTTCATTTTTTTTTGGGGGGGAGGGGGTTGTAATTTTTTTTTTGTTTTTGTTTTTAACCAATTTAGATTTACCCTTTAGATCTAAATCAGATTGAAATTAAGAAGGAAAGCTGAGGGATTTTGAGATTCTTTGATCACGGTCACAAAGATTAGCCTATTTTTTCCAGCTTTGATTACAAAGAAGCCACAGGTCTAGAAAACTGTCAAGTATAGCCTAATCAACGGGGAAGTGACGTTTCATGCCAAGGTTTAAAAATTATCTAAATCTAATAGATTTAGATCTAGATCCACTTGTATGAAATCTAATTGATGTTAGTTCATTCCCTTGTTCAGTGAGTTGAAAAAAATGAAATTTATAATTACCATTTGGGTATATACGATCAGTGCCTTTTGCTTTGCCCACATTAACAAATTACTTGACTTTTAAGTTTCTCCCCAGCCCCCATAACAAAAACCATTAGTGACGATGACTAACGTCAAATCCGTACCGGCCCGAAAATTTACCTGTACTGATAGCATGAATCGAGTAAAAATTCTGTTCATTTACCATGACTTGAGATAAAAAAAATCTACAAAACTATCAATAATTTAATTAAATAAAATATTATATATATAGTCATATAGAGGAAAGGTTGAACTTCTAGATGATACCAATATTTGCAACAGTTTTTTGTTTCCCTCTGCATTGTTTTAGTGAAAGGATGAAGGGTAATTTTTACCGAATTTTTTAGCTGAACACCTTGGCCTTAAATGTTCATAAAAATTTTTGACAACGAGCCATGTTTAAAAGAAAGGATTCGGAAAAGAGAAGAGAGCTTGACAAATTGGACCGCACAAGATCGACCATGGTACTCACATTAGGTGGTCAGCTACAGCGTGTCATCCAGATCAGGGTATCTCCTCACATCGGGTGTGGTTGTAAAGTAACCCAGTGATAACAGGAATGTATGTAACTTTACTTTCTGTTCTTTGATCCTGATATCAAGTCTTGATAGTTCGAACGCCGTCAAAATGACATAACAATCCTCTACTTGTTCTTATGTCAGTTTCATACTATTAGTTTAGATCTGTGAGTAAGCCTAGGATTTTGTGCTATTTGAAGTTCTAAGCAAACGACTCTCCTCCCATTTCCAAATCACACCTTTCCTCTTGGACACTCCTCTCTTTCTTTATACACACTAGGCCGAATGAATCAAAAAGAGCGCAAGAAGCATATTGCACAATAGTTTCACTGTATTGAGTCCAGATTCGTGTGGTTTGTCCTTCTTTTTTCAAGAGCGTTTTGTTTAGTTGCTTCCCCCGTTTTTGACTTAATTCGTCCTAAAAATATCGTGCAATTTTTGCAAATAGAAGAGTGTGTACCATCAATGAATAGATCTATATTCACATGAAGTGTTATCAAAATGTCTTTTGTAAAGCCTTTCACATTTCACATATTTATTCCTGCCCTCTTGTTAAACATGTTTCCCTTATAATCTGCACAAAAGTCGTAATTTTTCATCGTGATCAGGTTTCCAGTGTTTGGTGGTGTAGTTAATGATTGCAACTCATATAATTTTCTAAAAGAAAGAAAAAAAATGGAAATTAGGTAACAGTAATGTAAATATTTATTACTTTTTTTTTTTTAGAAATAATCAAAGGTACATTTGTGAGCATTTAAAATGATTAAGATTATTAAACAAAAAATATACAAGCTTAATTTTTTCTAAATAAATTGGCGTAACTTTGATATAAAAATAGAAATTAAATTTTTGGGACTTTTATCTTTTCAAACGTCTTAAAATATGCACTTTTCTTTTCAATTACACACACGAAAAATGATATCCAAAATTCTTACTTATAATCCGTTTTCAAAGAAAAAAAGATCCATAGAAAGTTCAAATTTTCATTGTTGAAAATCGAGATGTTTGCTTAAGGTAGATCTTTAATGCAGCTTGATTTGAGCTTTTATATTTCACATATAAGTTATGTCTTTCCCCCAATCACGCTGAGACACCCAGCAGTTATCCGATTGGCACACTTAACAATAGTCTCTTATGCCACTTTATGCCTGACTGCACTCGTAGTGCAATAAATCTTGTCAGTTTTATCGGCTGCCGTCCATCCCTCGGCGAAGCTCAGGTGATTGATATGAGCAGATCAAAGAAAAACCTAAAGAGCTGGATTTTGTGTGCCTTTCGGTGCCATGTGCCAGCATCAAATTTTATGAGGGTGATATTGATAGAATATCAAACATGTTTTACACCCAAAACTTTTTAGGTCGGTACAAGAATGAGAAAATGATTAATATTATTAAAATGTACTGCAACTTAAGAAGTAAATTACCTTGTCTACAAATGAAGCCTCTCAAATTGAAACAAACCCATTCATGATTGAGTTTGGGGCTGCGGGGAATGGTATAGCTTTTTTGGCAACAATGTTTGGTAAACTTTTGTCAGTTACCTAGAGGCCAGTAGAGTTGAAATCTGTAACATTTTCAACTCAAACATGTTGCAGATAGACTTGAAATCATGAAATATTTGGATGGCTGTTATGATGGTTAATGATTATAATAAGGCTTCTCCACTTTGACCAACCAAAAACCCATTTACTGCATATAAAAGGCTTGAATTAAACACATTGATCATAAAGGATTCATTTTATGCTGTTGTAATTCAATGTCAAGAATTTTTTTCACATAAATATGGACTCGTTCAGTTGTGATTACAGAAGGTTTACAAGAGTTTAGAAAATACCTTGTACATAAAAATAATGACCTGATTTCATGTTCCAAAGATTTTAGCATTTGAACAAAGTTACAAGTATTTTGATCACTATTTTGAACAAGCCTTCTTGGACGAAATAAAGCTACATGCAAGATAACTGCAGAGATTTGTAATCATAATGGGGCATTGATTGAGGTTTAATTTCCGGAACAATTATAAAGAAAATGCATGAATTTTTTAAAACAGGTCAAGTCTAGTAAATGTCGGAAATTGGCTAAAAGGTTATGAATCTTGATTCTAGAAACTATGCAGATGTAGAAACAGTAGATTAAGTGTAATTTTCCCACACTAGTCACAGTATCAAAATTTCATGCATTTCCTTTTTAAAATTCTATTTTGGGACTACTTAGAAGTTAATATTTCTTGTTTAAAAAAACAACTTGCAATATTTTATATAAAAAATTTGTTTTGATCTTTCAAAGTAGTCATGCAAAAGTAGTTTTTTAAGAATTTTCCCTATGGGCTAAAAAAATATAATAAAATATTATATTTGTCGGTGTAGTGGCTCTACATGTTTCGGATCTGGCCCATAGTTTTATCTTGAAAAGGAAAAAAAAATAATGTTAAAAACTACATGGAAGAAAAACAACACAAAATTTTTTGTTGAAATTCTGACAAACAGTAGATATTGAATGTACCCACATTTTGCCTGCAGACCATCAAGGGCGGTCAGTGGAGTGGGACTGGTTTAAAAGGATTCCTGGTTGGTGATGTTTCTGGTTCAGTACCAAGAGCTGTGACTGCTGCATGGCAAAGCAATCTCATCGACACAAACGAATTAAAAGAAGATATAGACCAATGTTTAGCTCACTTCACTGGAGGTAGGAAAGTATAAATCTTAAAATACATTTATTGCATTTTTATGACCCATGTTTTTTTTTTTGTAAATGTAGAAACTATGTGCTATGTACATATTTCAGAATCCATCAGGCCTGAATCAACTGCATATGTTATGACTTTCAAATATAGATTGCTTAGACTTCATTTGTTCAGGATCAATGCTAGATAATTGTCTTATAAAGAAATTAAATTTTGTGTTGGGATTACAATATAGAAAATCTTTATTGAACTCCTAAGAAAAATGGTATATTTATGACTTGGAATGATATATTTTTAAATAAAAAGATTAAATCTGTTGAAAAATTGAACATGAAAAGTAGGCCTATTTTGTGCGTGAAGTTGTTTAAAGTAGTTGTAAAAGGGTATAAAAACTTTTTCCAGGGGAGCATGTCCCCTGGACCCCCTAGTAATCTGGTGCCTATGACGTTCAATGTTGAGACACTTTGGAAGATGTGGTAAGGTGAAAAAATTTTCAGACAATTTTGATTAGAGACACTTACATGTCTGTATCTGGTTTATTGCTGCCTCTGCTTGATGGGATGACTGAAGTTGTTATAGATGAGAAAGAATTTTCTTACTCTTAATCATAATATCTTCAGTAATATTTTCTTAACAATGCTTCTAATTTGTTGTTTTGTCTTTAAATCCTTAAATATTTCTTTTGTTTTGTCACTGTTTAATTCTATGTGGTTTTTTTTTGGACTGGTCAACAAAGTTTAGATATAATCTGTCTTTTTATTTTAATACCTATAAAAACTGTGATCGCTGTGATCAGCATATTTGTTGATAATGCAGTATATATACTTAGATTGACTGTCAGGTAGGAATAAAAAGGTGAGAGGACAGAGGACAGGAGCATTAGAGAGGTTTGTGACGCGGTCAGATTGGAAAATATCTTTCCAAATTATTTTTTGTTAGCAAAAGAGCAACATTTTTTGTCAAAATTATGCTCCTGAAAGTGTGAAGACTGCAAAATGTGTATGAGTTGCTAGTCTTGATTCAATTTTGTTAATCGTGTCAGTTTCATTTTTCAACTATTTGTGTTACCTTCATAAAGTAAGAAAGGTAAAACTTCTTCTAAGCAAACAAACGCAGTTCTTTTAATATGAAAAATGATAAAATATTTTTTTATTTCTTTGCAATAGCTTTTGAAATTGATTATATAAAGAGATTTCTTTTTCTGTCTACATCAGTTACTGTAGCAGATAGGAGATAAATATAATTTATGCATTTAAAAATTAATATAATTTTTTAGATGATAGACTGGTAAATTAAATTTTCTTTTTCACTTCAGGTCAACAGGTTGTGGGTGTTGTGGTCATTCCCAGTAATGCAAAGTCTATCAAATCTATTCAAGATAAGGACCAAGCAGGCATAGATCGAGAATTGGAAGAAGTCCTCGGAGCTTTTGATGTCTGGCTGGTCAGTGAAGCTTATCTTTTTCCCTATTATGCACTTTTCATGTGATCAGACTCAGAGGTTTAGTTTTACTTTTGTAGTTTTAGCTTATAAAGATTATTCCAATATATGAAAATGTTCCAATGCATGAACCCTGTTAAAAAAAATTGGAATACAAAGCTCAATTGTTAATATTGCTATGCCCAGACCTTTCTTGATAAAATCAATTTTTCTGTAATATGAAGTAAGAATGCAAAAGTCATTAAGAGACTCTTTGATTAGATGAAAACATTTCTTTGACCTTAAGACAGTCTACATTCTTGCTTTTATAAAAGCATAAATCTTTGCCAGGACAAAATCTGAACCCAATATGTTCTCAAGTATGTTAAAGCTGTGAGTTTTAAATTTATTTTTATTTTTCCCATGATTGAACCATTTAACAAGTTGAACTCAACAAGTAATTAATTATACTTTATATCTTCATTTAAGAGAAAACTAAAATGGCTAATAGCATAAAAAGGCACTTCTCATTGTTTTATTTAAATGTGTTGTTTATTTTATCATTTAGGATCAATTTGGTTTGACTCAAGTCCTATGTTTGTGTTTATGGCAAGAGACTTCACCAGAAAAAAAGTTTCAGTCAGCTATCTTTGCGATCAGTGAGGATGGAATTAACAATGTAGAGATAGAGTTTGATTCAAAACCAAAACCCAAAATTCGAATGAGACTCAAGGCAGATATACCTTTGATAATTTCAACAGAGGCAAATACAGGTGAGTTGTACCTTTATTGATTCAATTTTTTTTTCACATTAAAGATAGTTAGTGCTTTTTTACATCCAGTGATAAATAAGCTTTCAACCCTTGATATCATGCCATTATATGATTATAAATGCATTTTTTTAAAACTAATGGATGCTTAAAAAAAATTCACCCAAAGACATGCAAAATGTTACTACTGTGAAATTGGGAAGTTGAGGGAAAAATAAAACCCCAATAAAAATGGAAATTCTTATCTCTTTTCTTTCTTTTTTTTTGGTTAAAAAAATCCATATAACTATGTTTTGTTTTGTGGAGCTTGCCTAGGCCTAGCTCTAAACTTATCTTTAAGTCCATTTCTGATGTCAAAATCTGCGTTGAATTGTCTGTCTTAGATTTTTTTTAAACCTCCATTCAGTATTATGAATCATAAAGATCAAAACAATGGCAAGAAGTTTTGATAAATACCTCTGCCAATGAATTTGAAGATGTCCATGGAAAGATACAGATGGACAGGAAGGTGAACTGATTAGTTATCTCTTAATAAAAATATGGAAAGCAAAAAAAAGGTAGCCTATCCTTTGGAAAGGGCGGTGCGGGGTGCATATACTAAAATAAAACTTTTTATGGTGAGGAAATGAGGTGAGAATGAAAAAGGGCTTATGCAGATCAAATATTCTTGCTCTTTGTTTTATAGTCACAGTAGCTGAGGTTAATTTTTTTTTTTTTTTATGATCTACCTTTCTATCAGGGTATGTAAAGAAAACAAGCATATAAATTTTAAACAGAAAGTTTATGGTTTGTCTATTTTCACTTGTTACATTAAGAGCTTTACCTTAATGACTGTGGGTTTGTTTTTTTTTCTGTTTTTTTGTTTGTTTGTTTTTTTAAATCTCCCTTTATTTCTGTTGAGTCCTCATTGCTATTAAGTGTGATAGCTGCTGGAATTTTTTCCCTCACTAGCCACTTTCTTACTGAAAGAGCCATCTGTTCATATTTTCTTTGTATCATGTTTTACTAAGTGGCCTTGTAGAATTTAACTAGAAAATGGTTGTCACAAACACTGATTTTTTTTTTTCATGTTTTGCTTTCTGTACTAGCTCAATTTTTTTTTGGTCCATCAAAAGTTTACTTTAATTTAAAGGTATACCTGAGGATATGTTTTAAGAGTTTTCCTGCAGAAAAAGGTGTCTTTTGACATCAGTTAACCATTAGGTAATGTGACTCTTCATTTAAATATACTTACAGAAATTTGAGGTCAACGTAACATTTAATGTTCACAATCTTTGCTTGATTTGAAGAGAGTTATCAGTGTTTTTTTTATTTTTTTTTTTTAATAAATTACAGCTTGGTTTGAAAATGGAAATTACATGTCACACTTAGCTGCTCTGATGCAAAATTGTAAAGCACCGTTAAAAAAAAAATTAAAATATAGTGCAGCTCCAAATGAACGAAACAAAACAAAACCTGTGAGCTTTCGGCTTTACGCCTCATCAGACACAAAAACAAGAACAACAAACCACACAAGGGTATTCACATATATAAATTTGAAATACAAACTATCAAAATATATATATATATATTGTTTTTTTTTGCGATGCTTCACAACTATTCACAAAGCTCCACTGCGAAATTCAATTTAATTGCTCTGATGCAAAGTCTGTTGTGAACAAAAGCAATCTAGTGTGACAATGTTGAACCCATCCAGTATTATTTGATATCTGTATTCTCTTTAGCCTTTGTTCTAAAATGATTTTCCTTGATTATATTTTCAGAGGAACAATTAAAAGCAGCGTTGGACCAAGAATTAGTCAAGTTGCAGAACCAGTCTGGAAATTTTGTATTTGGTTTCTTCAATAACAGTGTTTTGTTGCATCAGTCAGGTGCCATAGTTGGGTCAGCTGCAGAAAGCTGGTCCAGTTGCAAAGATATTTACAAACATTTTTTGGAAGAGGCAGGATCAGTTGCAGGTGGAACATCCAAAAAGAAGGGGATATCTGCATTTTTTCAGGTTTGTTACAAAGGTTTCTGTAATAGGAAGTTAATGAAATGAATGTGTTTACAAGCGCTGATTATCTTAGGAATTTTTATGGCAATAAGATCTTTACATAAATCAGTGTTGCATATTAAAATATTATGAAATGAAGGTTCTGTATTCTTCAACAAGAGCATAAGGTTTTTTCCTGCATATAAAAATGTTTGATCAATCTTGTACAGTGGAAATTGTATGGATCATAGCCATTGACAATTAGACTTTTGTTTTTATTCCTTATCATTTAATGGCAGGTTTATGTGAATTGCCTTGCAAATAAATAAATTTAGGGTTTTTCAAGAATGAAACAATAATGTGAGTCCTGTTTTTTTTTTTATGATATTGTCTTTTATGTTTTTCCAGGCACCTATTGCAGCATTTATGTTTAGATTGGCAACAACAGATTTCTCTTCAACATCTTCACAATATGCACCTATTATCCGACACCAAACAGGTTTGATACTTTTCTATTTTTCATATGAAAATGTTTTTAATTAAAGAAAATTTAAACATAAAATAATAAACTTCACCCCTGGCATGACATTTTAAATACCATGTTTTCTCCAAGAAAAAATAGTTTTCTTAGTGTGCAAGGACACATACCCTACTTAACTATTTTTAACATACATTTTTATCAGGAACTTTGAAAACTACTACCGTGAACCTTCCCCTGGATGTACTTGTAGATGTGGAGGAGAGTATGTCTTTGAAAGGTCTCTCTGGGGCTCTAGCATCAGCAGTCTCCTGCCAGATTGGAGCTCATTTTGAATGTCTAAAAGTATACACACAGGTAAGGCACTTTGTCAAACTTGACTATGAATAATCAATGAATAAAATAGGGGCCAGATACATCTAGAATGTGTTTTTTATGCTTTTCTGGAGACACTAATGCAGTTGAAAGTCACTGAACATATCTTTTGTTTAATTTAAAAAACAGTGTCAAGATAATTTTGTTCTTACTTTTATTATCTTAAGGGATGTTTGGGCTCAATATAAGGGCAAACTATTTAAGTTTTTAACATATGTTTTAATATTTGAAGGTAAGCTGTCTTATCAATTTCCGGTAACATATGAAGAACTAATTGCATGACACTTTTTCCTTTAAGAACCTTCATACAAAGTTAATGTCTGTAAACTGTTTTAATTTATTGTTCAGTTGAAAATTAGAGATTGTCCCTGACAAGATGCTGAGAGAGAATTTTGAGTTAAGCTTGGACCACCTGCTCCTTAATTTTTAATTCAAAAGCCTTAATAAAAATGCTTAGTTGCTTTTGCTAGCTAGCAAAAACTTAATTGTCTACCAAAATTATGGTATTAGAT
The DNA here is from genome assembly GCA_033675545.1 of Elysia crispata. Classification (NCBI taxonomy): domain Eukaryota; kingdom Metazoa; phylum Mollusca; class Gastropoda; family Plakobranchidae; genus Elysia; species Elysia crispata. The sequence continues at coordinate 69,632 of JAWDGP010000116.1, read as the reverse complement.
TATGTCAGAGGCTACTCAAAGAACACAAATAAATATTTTATAGCTTTAGTCCCATTTTCTGGTAATTGTTTACATCATATTATTGTGCATGCATTGATCTCCATGTCTAAAGGCTTTTAATCAAGTGCTCTGAAATAATTATGAGACGTTGCCATCATCATATCAATTTCTATCTTTATTTCTTAAGATATTTCAAACTTCAACTTCAACATTTTAGTCATGGATTAATTTCTATTTTGTGTTTGTTTATCTTTATGGTATTAAAAGATGCAATTTTGTTTCGGATCTTATTTACAAACATAAGATTTTTCTTCCTCATTTCACCATTTACAATTCCATTTGATAACTTGTTTAATCAGTTGCACTGAATGTCCATTAAAAAAAAAAATTGTCGTTAAAATGCAGCAGTGAAGTTAATTCTTTTTTTCGAAAGAAAAGGACTGATTTTTCATGCATATGAATGTAACGGAATTCCTTTGGTGGCACTTCCTCCATACTAAAAAAAAGTCTCAACAACTCTTGTAGACTTCAAGACCATAATCAAATATAACTGTGTAAGTGTAAACAGTCAACACAAGACTGGAAAAGCCAATGTTTGCAAGATTGCAAGTACTGTTCAAGTTTCATTCTCACTGTACTTCTTACTTTGGTTAATTGTTAATTAGCAAGTCGGAAAATGTAAGTTATTATAAACTTAACAATTAAAAATTGTTGTGTTTTGAAACAGCCAAGAAATTTTTCAAATAGGTAAATGAAATTTACGTAGCCTTGCTTGTGTAACAAAATAGTTCATTTTAAAATTTAGAAATTGGTTTTTGTAGCAATGTGATATTTGTAATGTGTTTTCCATCATTTTTTTTTATTCTTTTTAGAGGCAAGAGCTTCACACACCTGAAGTATTCCACTTTCAACTACCTTACTTGGACACACCTGTTACTGTGGTTTATCCTTTTGGAGTGTCAGAGGAAGAGTTAGGTAACCCAAAAAAATATGGATATAATTAAAGAATTGATTGCTCACCACTTTGCAGTTGAGGAATGAAGATGTCATTTTAGGGGAAAAAACTTACAGGAGGCTAGAATAAATGACTTGTGAGGTACCAGTTCAATAATATATTACTTGAGGCAAGCTGATCACAGAAGGGGAAGGGCATGCTTGAACTGAATACAGCAAGTAATTGAGTAAAACATCTGGTGACTGACTATAATCCATTGCATAGGGAATACAGAGCATGGTTTGTAAATGAGTCCCAGTACAAAAGAATCTCACAGCAAAGATCTGATATTCTTGGCTCAAACTTGTCAAATTCTAAGTGAGCACTTACTGTAATATTGGGCAAATCTCATGATGAGAGACAAAATAAACAACCTGCATTGACTGAGAGCTCTAAATCTATTAAAGTAAAATGAAAGTGAGATGTGTTGGTGCTAGAGGGCAAAAGATAAAAGATTCTTCACAGGGTATCAACACAACCATGTGCGTGCCATTTGCTCTAACTAGGGCTTAAATGTATGAGTCTTCATGCTAGCATAAAATAACTATAATAAATTCAAGGTAATTACTTTAAGTACAATTCAGCTGATCTCTAACAGTGCGGTGTTTGAACTAATTGTGGCTAAGTATGCTTTCTCTGGTGTACCTATATGTTTCTTTGCACTTATTGATATATGTAGGTACTAATTATTTTATTTTGAAATCAACGCTTTATTTTTTTATACCATTACCAAATTCACTCTTTACTCTTTACTGTATTTTTTTTATCAATCCAAAGAACCAGAACGTCAAATACTTCACCGCCATTTATGCCTGCCAACCTCCTTGCCAGTTTTGAGGCGTGGTTGTGCTAACCACTTCCTACATCGCACAGCCCCTGCAGGATATTTGCTCAATACACACTTAGGTCTATCAGATCCACCAAGTAGGTATAAAGATGATTAGTCTAAAATGTTTCAGAGAATATGTGTTACACAGTTTTTTATCCAATGAAAAAAAAAATGAGACATGTCAATATTTTGAGCTGAACTGTTAAATAGTTGTAGACAAATTTTTTGGAAAAAAAAAATACAAAAGGATAAAATATTTCAAAAGCAAATCAGTGACTTCATGAAAAAGTTTTGCATTACTTTTATAACCACAGGAGGCTCTATCCAATTATTAATCACCATAATTCAGTTTTTTCTACCATTACCCCGAAAATTTGACTCTTTCATGGTAAAGATTTTTTTAAAAGAGAGAAAAATAACTTTATTATACTGTTCTTTCATAGAAAACTGCAGAAATACTTCTTTCAAAAAGTATCTAGATCACTGAGCAAAGAAAAGCGCACAACGTTTTAAAAAACCTTTGACAATAAATGAACTTGAAAATTTTTTTTTTTTTTTGAATCAAGATTTGACACATGTTGTGATTATAAATCAGTTCAATGATAAAAAAGTTCAGTCTCATGACTACCTTTTATACAAAACTTCCAACATCCCCATCAACTAAATACCTAGATAAAATGGGGATATGGAAGGCTCCTGAAATAATGTTTTATGTTGAGACCAGTTTCAACAATATAAGTTGGGTGTAAAAAGGCTGTGTCTCACACAGCACTATAAAAGAAATATAAACAAAAATCTTAAGCATAGCCTTTCACTCAAATTGGAGCATATTTGTTGAACAGCTCCCATTACTTTTTATCTATGTCTGGTAATTTTTCTTGAATTCATGATAACTTAAAGTTAACCATAAATTTACTATCTGTAGATGGTTTGTGAGTTCCAGTGTATCTTATACCTGTTCTATTAGACTAAGATGTATAAGTCTGTATCAAGCAGCTTAATATACTTTTTTTTTTTTGGGTGGGGGGAGGGGGTATTTTAGTTAAGTTTAGTTTAGTTTATTTTTTTTTTGTTTATAAAATGACTTTAAGAAAAATTCCTCTTGATGTTTATATATTATGTATTTACACATGTAATTTAAATTAATTTAAATGTATTGTTTATCATCAGGTTCCTTCAGTTGGTAAAAATATTGAAAATATATGTGCTCTTTGAATGAAAAGTTATATGTGAAAAAAAAAAACTTAAAAAATTAGCATAAAAATATCAATAATCAAAAAGTTAGAACATTCTTTTCAATAAGAAATGAATGTTTGCAGTGTTTCGTAATCACAATTTTATATTATGTTCTGGTCAAAAATGGATATCCTACTACTGACATGACAATGCTTTGGGTCTTGTGCTTCTCGCCTTCAGTTAAGTCTGCCAGAACGTGTTTGGTGCAAGGTTTCTACAGCTACCACCACTACATGCAGGATAGATTCAATGATGATAAATGGGGCTGTGCTTATCGCTCACTGCAGACTATTTGCTCTTGGTTTAAGTATCAGGGCTATACCACCAGGGACATTCCAACCCATCGAGAGATTCAACAAGTGAGTAAGATTTAATTTTACTAATACATTGTCCTCCATAACTTCTGTAAGCAATTTGCTAGGCTATCACAAGTACTCAGAATTTTTTTTCTGACCTAAAAGGGCAACCATTACCAGCAGTGCCGTTACCTAAGATTAAAAAGTTCCGCTGTTGCAATTTTTTATTAAAAAGGCAAAACAGAAGAGGTCTGTGCTGCAGGCTCTATTGTTAATGAGACCATGTTTCTCCGTAGTGTAATTAATAGACCAGCATATAACGAATGATTGATGTAAGTCTTAGTGAGAGAAAGAGAGAGAGAGATGTTATTTGATGAGACAGATACATGGTTCCGTGGGTAATAATTGTCACTACATCTACCTTGACCTCCTTGTAGTTTTTTTTTTCTTTTTTCTTTACATCTGTGACATGCATATTAAGATACTGTTTAGTGTAGTAAAATTTGTTCTTAGTGTTACACTGAGGCCAAGTCCAAATGAGCTCAGATGGTACTGACTTAGAAGACTTGATTATGAGAGTAGATTACATTGCCACATGTACATGACTATAACAATGATAATCACAGGACAGAATTGCCGAGATCTTTCACACAATATGGGTCTTGAGGCTAGAATTATGTATATACAGGCTTTATTCCAGAGATATCAAGATGAAGCTGAAATGGTTAAACAAATAATAATATTATGTTGAATCGGTGAAAACAGGGTCCTATATAGGTCCATGGTTGAAATAATCAAAGTCGAACACATCAATCTTCTATCATGTGTAACCTAAGTAGTGAGTACAACAGTAAACAGTAGCTCACTTTCTATGGTGTGACTATAATCTTCACATCCGCCATTTTTCCCATTCTTCAACAAACCTATTCAAACAGGCTTGAGTGAGATATATAATTTACCCCAGTGCATAACTGTTAGCAATATATATTGTTATTGAATCAAAGCTAAAGGAGAATGGTACAATTACATTTTCACATAGATTGTTTGATCTTTCTGTGTATGGGAGGTAGCAGTATAACTCTAAATAGCCTTTTTAATTCATTTTATGAAATTTTATGTTCTGGGTTTGTTTGTTTTTTATTTGTTTACTTTTGCTTTTAAATTTTATTGTTCATCAATATATTTGTCCAAACTTCATTTCCCATTGTATTGCAATGCAGATCTAATTTCTTTTATTTTGTGATCATAAAGGATCTTGAGATATATTTATCTCCTAAACTGCTTGTATTTGTTGTCTCAGGCCCTTTGTGATATTGGTGACAAGGAGCAAAAATTTGTAGGGAGCAGGCAGTGGATTGGCTCCTTTGAAGTGAGCTTTGTACTTGATCATCTACTGCAGGTATTTATAAATATATATATATATATATATATATATATATATATATATAAAGTTTGAAGATAAGGTGGAATAATTGATGAGAGTGCTCAACTGTGGGAGCAATACATAAATATAGAAGATCTTACCTTAAATTTCCATGCATACTACACTTGTGTTTCAAGCGGAGGACAAAGCTGTCGCCGGTCCTCCGCTCTCTTCGGGTATGACTGAGGTGTGTTCGTTTGCGCTTGCCGTTCCGACCTTGTGTTGTTGTTGATTGTCGTTTCCGGGCCACTGATAGTTTTGTAGTAAATGTTTTTTCCGGTGGGGGCACGATGAAAATATTTCCCTTCTTTTGTTGAGGCTTGGTTTTGTGTGCAGAATGAAGTATTTTTCTGCTGTGCAAAGGTTGCATCTGTTTGTTGCAACCTTTGCACAGCAGCTACTTTCATTCTGAGAGAAGGAAATATATCGTGCCCCCACCGGAAAAAAACATTTATATATATATATCATTGTATATTATACATGTACTTTGTCCTCGAAACTACAAGTGTAGTATGCATGGAAATTTAAGGTAAGATCTTCTATATTTATATATATATATATATATATATATATATATATATCATTGTATATTAACATGTACTTCGAAACTTAATGCTTTTAGAAATACATAAATTAAGATTGTGGAGCCACAAAATTTTTAGGATAATTTACTGATGGTTTGATTTAAATTGATACGCTCCATTATTTTATTTTACAAGAAAAATGTACGGAAAAAAACAACAACAAAAGCAATCTTTTTTTTTAAGTCTCTCCTAGGTTTATTTGCAAGACAAAAGAAGATGATATTTATATGTCTATAATACTGAAACTAACATCTAGTTATTTTAAATATGAATCTGCCCTTAGAATGAGCAGTGTTTTTGAGGAGTGGGCAATTGAAAAATGATTCTGAAAACGTACATAAGACAGTTGTGAGTAATCACATTTTATATGAAGATCTTGGTTAAATTATAGGTCCATAAATTTGCATTTATATTGAAGTGGTTAGAGATTTTGGAAAAAACTACATAGATCAAAAGCTTGACAGATCTATTTAGAATATATTTAGATTTCCAGAACCCTGTTGTTTTATTACAGATTTTGGAGACACCACAATTGCCCTTACCAGAATTATAAATAAACAAATTTCAGACATTCAAGGAAGTAGGCTTGGATTTTAGGAGTCCAGCCTTTAGCCATGGATGTCGTAAGTTGCTCTTGCATACATGCAGAGGAACGATTATGTTTCTATTTTAGCCAAAAGTGGTCTTTCCATTGTTTCCTGAAGTCCTGGACCTTCATGCAACTAGTTTAATCTTATCATAAACTTTATTATGCCAGTAGCAGTTAAGATCAGGTAAATGCTAAGCTTTTAGTTTTGTAATCTAAGTGCAGCCAAGTTTTTACTTAACCACTTGAGTGTTCATTTAAAGTTTAAGTGCTTGTGAAAGCTGTAGCTTAAACTACCTTTTTTTTTCCAATGAATATATGTGATTGAAAATTGGTTTGAAGTGTTTTTTCTTAGCTCTAAACCCAACAGAAGTATATATTTTTTGAAAGCGAATAAATTGGAAGATGGTTTGGTGCAAAAGTAAAATAAATAAGGTTTTTTTATAACTTATGGGATGCCTGTCTCATACTAATATCATTCAACATTCAGGAATCTCTATCTGAAAATTCTATAGAGATAACTGCAATGACTTATAGATCTAAATATGAAAAAAATTAGTTGGTTAAAACGTATTCTCTTAGATCTTCACTATAAAAATTCTTGAAATCAACAACTCTTCACCTGCCCGAATTATAGTACACAGAACGACAACACAATATCCACCTTCACTGCTTATGTCTTCATTCAAGGAAAAAAAGCCTCTAAGTCATAGATCCATTGTCAATGGTTTTCATAAATTAAAATTTTCATTTTTTTTTTTGTGAAAAATGTAACCAAAGCTTACACCATAGGCCAAAAACATTGACGGAATGGCAATCATTAAAAAAAAAAAAAATAATTTTGTCAGAAAAAAAATTATTGGCAAAATCAGGGTCGAATTAGACCCCATCACACTCTGTCAGAAATCCAGATTCGACTCCATAGCATAAATAATGCATTTAGTATAAATATATTAATAAATAAACAAACATTTTCTGCTTTACCCAACATTATCTGCTGACATACCCAAGCAAACTACACACAGATGTGCCCCTTGGTGCAGCTTCATTTCAATTTGTTTTAGGCACGTCAGTTATGCTTTTTTTTTTTTTAAATTAGGTTGAATCAAAAGTCTTTGGTCAGAGCTAATATTTACCTAATAGTTTTTATCAATAAAGTTAGATATAGGTCTGCACATACATTAAATTATAGATCTAACCTTGATTTTCTCTGCTATAAAAGATGTTAAAAGAATATTTGAGACATTTTTATACATTTAATGACATTAAGAGATAACAGAAATTACTTAATATTTACGTTTATAAATATTTGTACTGATGCAATTTCCCATGTTTGATGAAAGGATGAACAAGTGTGTGTTGCATGAATCTCCCTTTGAATATAATTCCAAAGACAATCCCTCAAAAGAAGCACAAACTCAATTAACCATGGAAATATTATTGTGATTAAAATATGTGAATTAACAAAACAATTTTTGTAAGTAAAGGTAAGTAAAATGTACTGCATTCATTAAGATCTCTTTTTCACATAAAGTTAAGCATTCTTTTTAAAACAAATATCTCTTTCTCAATTATTCAACAACTCATCTCTTATGTTTGTGCAACCAGGTGACTAGCAAGTTCATCAATGTTGGCTCTGGAGCAGAGCTTTCCACTGTAGGTCAACAACTCATGGATCATTTTGCCACTCAAGGCACCCCTATCATGATTGGTAAAAAGACTTAAGTACTTCTTTATCAGCAAACATGAATATGTTTATCAGTGATATTTAGATTTGAATGTAAATACTGTGCTCTGGCATTTGCACTTTTGCCTCATCTGAAGTATTGTGCAGATTTAAAAAAAACAGGCAAATTGCCAAGCAGTGGCTCTTTAGTTTGTCAACAACCTGTCAGCCACTCCATCTTGTTTTATCAAGTTATGTAGTCAACAAAGCCAATGGAATATAAATTCCTGTTTCAAGCTTGGCTATTTGGCACATATTGTTTATTATTAAAAGAGGCTATACCAAAAAACGTTTGATGTGGTAAAGTTGTATTAAAACAACAGAGGAAATAATGGACATTCAGCTAGAAGAGCAATTTTGATGCCAATGAATTTGATAGCTACTGTACCTCACCATAGAAGTGATAGGTTTTAGTGATGGACAAGTAAAACATCAAAAAAAATTTTGACTATGAAATTTTATCAATATTAAAATGAACACGCTGAATAATACATATATGAAACATTAGCATTGAATTTATAGCTCATGGGCTATCTTATTCTTATATTCTGGTAACTGAAGACAGGTTAAGTGTTTTGCTGTGTACTTCATCTCCTTAGTTTGTTGATTAATTGTCATAAATAAGAATATGAATATGATATCATGTCTCACTGATTATAGACTCCTATAATTGCTCCAGACAGGAGCTTAGTTAACTGTGATTCATCGGTAAAATACAAATAATAATATAATGCACCTGCTACATTTTTTCAGTTGGATCTAAAGTTTTTGACATTATTTTTGGTTTGTACTGCAGTTGAGTCTAATACTGATAAGCCAAGGACCTTTTCTTATGGTTCCATTTGTTAGTTCAGGAATCAAGGGCATCATCCATTTGTTAGTTCAGGAATCAAGGGCATCATCCATTTGTTAGTTCAGGAATCAAGGGCATCATCACTATCTTGCATTTCTTAAAATGTGATGGAACATTCAAATATATTGAAAAAGAATACTATGTTTGACATGGAGGCTGCTAGTTCTTTCAATTTTCTGTGGGTCACTCAGTAATTAAATGATAAAATGAAATTCTTTTGATGCTAAACTTTATACATAAACTTTAATGTATTATGTTCTTTCACAGAGCTTTTAAAAGATGTTAAACACATTAGAGAATTGTGGTAGCTATAAGTTTCTAGCATTGACTTTTTTAAATAAATGGGACAAATTTATCATACACATTCCAAATGAAATGAAGTGGGGGGAGATGTAGTTACTGCTTCTTCACATCTTTGCACTTCATTGTATTTTAAAAATATTGTGAAATGTCTTTTAGCTCATATTTTTTAAAAGCAAAAGTTTCCGTGGATTGATGTGTTATAAATTTGTGTCTTAAACATAGTCATTAATAGTTGTGGATGAATTGAAATCTCTTATCCAAGTCATAATGATATTGAAGTGTATTTGGCTGTATCTCTAGTCCCATTAAAGCCATTCAAGTTTTCATACTACAGAATCAGTATCGTTTACTTTTTTGGTACAGTTTTCGGCGACAAAATCAGTATCTTCAGCTGTTTTTGGCACAAGAATTAGGGTCAAGATTTTTTTTATGCATATTGCTCTTCTCTTACTTTTGTTTATGTCCATGCTTTTTTCACATTTATTACAAGTTTAATTCTTGGTTGCATTTCTACTTTGCTTGTATCTAAGTTCATCTGATATTCTTTTGTGTGTGAAGTTGTCATTAATGAAGGTCCTTTTCTTCAATGTCTCTTTCATTGCTAGGTGGTGGAGTTTTGGCTCATACTATTCTGGGGGTTTCCTATAGTGAACTCAGTGGTGATATTTCATTTCTCATTCTGGATCCTCATTACACAGGAGGGGAGGACCTGCGAGTCATTCAAGAAAAGGTAACTTGACAGTAATTATGACCAATTTTCTGTTAAAAGGTAATCCTGAATTTTCTTTCTTCAATTTTCTCAAAAAAGCCACTTTAGTTTTCAATCTACTGCACATTTTAAAATTTTGATATGATTTGGTATTATATCACATGTTCAAAAATATTAAAGAAGAACTTCCAGTTAATTTGCTTGTGCTTATGCCATTAAGTTATTATCTGGTGCTTTCTGCCATCTTGCACTTGACAATTTGTAAATGCAACATTTGGGATTCTAGGTTTTCTCAATCATTACCGTTGTAACTCTCCATTGGTGTCGTGGTTAAAAAAAAAAATCAATTTTTGAAGTCTCTAAAAGAAGAGCATATCAAGTTTGAAGTTGAGATATAGTGTGTCTAGAAGACACCTTTAAATGCTCTGGAATTTAGATTTCTTTCTTGTCGTTTTAGGATAATGGCCTTCATTTCTCCGTCAAACTCACACATAAAGTTATTCTTATTGCATTTTAGCAATTTAACCACAAAACAATCAACTAGATGAAGAGAATATTAATGCAATTGTGGAGGAAAAACAAGGTTACAGATAATATCTAGATTATAATTTTGTGTTGGATTAATGGATTATAATGTGTCTAAAAAAACCTGTAAATATACTTTTTTGTGGCTAATATTGTTTGGTCCTAATTTTTGCAGGGATGGTGTGGCTGGAAAGACATGAACTTTTGGAACCAAAGTGCCCACTATAATCTCTGTTTGCCTCAGAGACCTAGTGTATCAGTGTGATACGACTGAGTTATTTTCAAGCGACTGAGAAGATATTAATTTATCTACTTTGGCAGAAGCTTTGTTTTCCTAGTTCTATTGAAATAAATACTGCAACATTTATTAGTCCTGTTACTGTAAATTAAGTAAATTCAGCATCAACTCAAAATATTTTTAAGTATATATATTTATGAGAATGAGCTTGAAACTTTTGATGGTTCAGGAAGAAAGCTTATTTAAGCCTTTTGGAAGGAATTTGTTTTCCACTTCATTAGCACTATGCCCATGTTAAACCCAAATGATTAAAACTTGTCCTGGATATGATTTTCTGTGCATGCAAAAAGCTTATTCATTTCCCATTTTTTTTTCATCTATGTTTTTATACATGCATCCCTCTTATTTATTGCTGTCATTTAATAAATTGCAGTACATTGTGAATTAGCGAACAGCAGAACTGATTCTGATGATTAATCAAATATTTATGTTTTGCTAGGAATCCTAATTTGTTAGATTTCATATATTAAACTTACAAAGATACTTATCTTCTGTATAGTGGTAAAAAAAATTCAGATTCTGTCCTTCTCTTATTTGATATATGTTTTGTTTTTTTATTTTTTTTACAATAGTTTACAGAAACAAAATGAAACTTGATTTAAGTTCCTAATTTTGTATCCCACTGCTCTCAAAAACTGCCAATATAACATTTAGAAATAACCATCACCCAAACAAATCACTTAATCTTGTAATATTTTGTACTTGCATATGAAAGTTTTACCATTTGGTTAAAAGGTACAACAATACCAGTGGCAATATTAGCATTGTTTAACTAAGAACTTAGAGGAATTTAAAAAAACTTTAAAAGTTTGAATTTTGCATTGATGGTCGGAGGTAGAGAGTAATTTGCAGACGATCCATGCCAATGTTTCAAAAATGCTTTATCGAATGTAAAAGAATATTAAGTTTTTTTTTTTTTTCCATTTTGGTTGTGTTTCAACTCCTAAACCTGAATGCATTAGGAGTTACCATAAATGTATTACCCTTGCAAACAAGACAAAATGGTGCTTTTGAAGAGACTTATTGGGAAAGATTGTATGTCTTTGTGTGTTTGACATGCCATTGTGAATAAATAATTAATAATAAAGATGTAGGCCTATTTATTTGTCTGGTTGGTGAAAAATTCTTAACTTAATGAATGGAGATGTAGATTTATTGTAGCTTAATATTATTTTATTTTCACACTAAGTTATGCTTGGATTTTGGTGAAAGAAAAGGGTGGTGGAATTTTTTTTTCAATTTGAAAAAAAAAAAAGAATAAAACTTGTCACTTGGACCTGAAGTTAATTGCAAATTCTTTGTTGATTTTGATTAGTTCTATTTTCAGACATTTGTGTGTATTGTTGAAATGTAGTTTTTGAAAAACATGAAAGAGAGAGAGGAAGCAAGGAGGAACATTAAGAAAAAAGAAAGATCTCTTCTATTTGCTTTTATAATGTACTGTACCAGGTACATCTAAAAAGCATGGGTTTGAGAAGTGGAGACAAAGTAGATTATCATTGTTTCCTTGTCATCAATCCTTTTGCACATTTAAAATTTTTGTACTCTTTTTTTTTAAGTCAAAGAGTCGGTCTTGACTGAAATGAAGATTTGAGGGTAATTCTCATAACTTGAGCTGATTTACCATGATAGTTTGTGTGTGTGCATTGTTTTGCACACTGAAGGAAGCAGGCTTATAGTAGCCAATGAATTGTTTCTGTTGTTGAAGGGGGAGGTTGGAAGTAGCTACATTGCATCATGATTTCTGTACTTTCCAAACTCAGCTTAGCTCAGCCTCAACTCTCTTTTATGTTCAAACTACACATGCTTAGCCTAAATTTTCCAGTTTTCACCTCTGAAATTGTAAGCTATTTGTACAAATTAGCAAGCAGGCTTGAAATGCTGGGGAAAAAATTAATTTTTTAGATTAAGATTTTTACTAGAATTTAATTTAGAATCAGTCTGAGATGATGGTGTTTTAAAATTAAGACTTAGACCTGGAGATTTGATTGATTGAGAAGAGAACGAGTATGAGGTTAAACTTATGCCTGACCAAGATTGGGCGAATGTTTCTCCTATCTCGGTTCAGAAGATTGAAATCAAATGTAGTTTTAAACCTGCCATTCATTCCGATTTTTTTCTGATTTTTGAAATATCTAGGAAATATTCCATAGTTTTCTATCTTAATTTTCACCCTTAAGATTGAAGAAATTCCAGTTTTCTTTTTTTTACAAGATCGATAGACAATCTGCACTAAAGCATAAATCCAGATGATACAGTTATATTAAATATTGATATAAGTTTTATGGGGGTTTTTTTATACTATAAATTGCAGTATTGAAATTGGTATTAATATCTTAGTTGTAATGATCCCGAATATTGATTCAGGCCACAGTGTTTTATTATGGTCAAAGTCAGTCAAAGTAAAACCAGCGAACCGGTAATAAACTTGTGCATGATTGAAGAAAGAGACACTGGTTATTGTTGCTTTAATGTTTTCATGTAAAAAAAAAAAACAAAAAAAAAAACATGGTTTGGGTGAAGAATAGTATTAACAATTGAGCTGAAATTTTATTTGGCTTGCCCTTTTAACTGAAAGAGAACTGCAGTAGTTCCTATAATAAATGTACCATCAAAGATATATCTTGGCTTTTGAATTTATTTTATTTCTAGAAAAATTAAGATAGTTTGCAGATGATAATCTGTGCCATTGTTCTGCCCTCTTCTGCTACAAGATAATGCTTCCTAATGATTAACTCTGTCTGTCATTTTGATCCATAAACCATCTTCTGCATTCATTTGGAAGAACTTCAGGCGAACTGGTAAAACAGTTTCAGAGCAAGTAATGGGTGTCATTTCCTGTAAGATGGCAGACAGCGCTACTTTAATCTCCAGCAAGGCCAAGCGCATTCCGATACAGTTTCTTGGTCCCTAAATAAATGAAATGATACCGAAACTGCAGTAGATAATAGTAAATCTTTTGTAAGTGATGTTCTGCACGCATAAAAGATCATTGCTTATCAAGCTGAATAATTATTTTCAAATGTCTCAATTCAGCCTCTGATTGAGACATTACAGCTAGAAAAGTGCACTTTGCGGTACGTGTATATGTAACAATTTAATTTATGTGAATGTTAAGTTACTAGTATGGGGTATACTTAATTTACAATTACAACTTTGTAATTACCCTTCCTCATCAGAATCAATATAGGAGCCTAATGTTGCTCACATTAGGAATCTGGATAAATGCTGGAGGGGAATATTGTAAGAAGAGAAAATCAATATAAGTAATGGTGATAGATCTCTCACAGCTTCAGATTCCTTTGTAATTGTATCTCAATGTCATTTTTGAGGTCTGTTTTCACTCAACAAGTTCAATATTCCCTGACAGTTTTCAAGGGAGGGCATTATTGAAAAAACAATTTAAGCTCCTGCTGGGTCTTGATGTCCCTAATTTTAATATATGGAGTTTCTTTTTCTGGAAAGAGCCATAGTTTTCACAATGTGTTTGCATTGAATACATTCCAAAATCGGTTTTCAAAACGTTTATATATGTGTAATATATATGCAGCTATTTTACAAATTCAGGTTTATTCTATTTATCCCTATTTTAAATTAAGAAAAACATTCATGCAAAAATTACATCTTCCACTTAATGTTTGCATTTATAGAAAAAAAATTACTCTCTTCCTGGATAATGAATATTGTTCAGACTGATGGAATTTTAACTATTTGTGACTGGAGGCTTGAAGTCTCATGCATTTATTATGGATCTCACCTGACCAAAAGGAAGATGGGCATACGGGTGTCTCTCTAATCTGTTTTCCTGAGAGAAGCGTTCAGGGTCAAACCTCATAGGATCAGGCCAAATCTCTGGATCCCGATGTATGGCAAACTGAGGAATAAATATTTAGAGAATTATTACAACCTATATTTCTTTCAAAGTTCCATCTTGAAATAATTGCCATATAGTACTAGGACATGTGAAAAAGCTAGAAAAACTTCAGAGAACTGTTGATGATTCTGTTAAAATGACAGTTTTCTTAAAAACTTTATCTTTTTAACCCCACATTTTATGCATTTAATAATACCAAAAGGAGAGTTTTAATCACAGGTATTTGAAATCTTTTTTGAAATCTGGATGCACATTGTTGCTCTCACAATTTACTAAAATTACTTTGTTCATGACATATAATATGGGTTTTCCTTGGTTCTAACAACTTAGTCCTGACGGAAATACTCCTTTATGCAAGTACATGAATTAACTCTACTCATTAGAAACTGTATATTTTTTATAATGCACCAGATCTATGACTCAAGTGCAATTTGAGTATCTGACTCTAGAGCAAAATGATAGCTAACACGTTCAATTGAAACGTGCAAAATCAAACTTATCTACATTAGCAAATGAAAGTTAGGAAAAACAATTTGCTGTAAAAAGAGAAAAATGACAGTTTTCAATATAATTAAAAGCTCTGTATTAGTTTCCATTGTGTATATTTCCTGAGTTTGCCAAAATATCTTGCTTTTGATTAAAAATAAAATCATAGAAGCATTGATCCCTCATGACATGTCTAAAGCTATATATGTTTGGTAAGCTAACCAAAATAAAAGAATCTTGCCATATACTGCATCTATAAAGTTTATCATATCATTTTTTTTCAATATAGCAGATTTTTGATAAATTGAATCATCCACACTTAAGGGCATTGGAAAGTGATAAGAGCGACTTGGTTGGGTAGAAAATAATATATTCAAATAAAACAATAGGACAAATTAACATAATTAAGCTTGATTCTACAAAGTCAACACATCCAGTCTATAAAGAAAAAATAATAGCATTGTATCATAAAAAATTAACTACCGAGCCTAGATTTGGAAACCCACATAGAAATGCATTCAAAAGTAATGACAGCATACTGTCAATTAAGAAAAGGAGAAATATTCTAAGGATATTTTTATTGAAGAAACCATGCATAACAAATATGGGCATTAAGATTAGATGCAGACATTTGCTTTGGGATAAGAGTATAATGGTTGAAAAAAGTCCAGATTTTTAAGGATTGGATGGCTTTTGTGAAGTTACAATTCAATGGTCCCAGGAAATACACAGGAAAGGACCTACTAGTTGTTCCTTTCATTTGAATATAGTTTGGTATTATATATTTTATATTCAATTCATGCTTTAATAACCTTTCCAGATTGTGTTGTAAATATGGCAAAGTACTTTAGATTAACTCTTTTAATTAAAATCAGAATGTGGTACGCTTGACTTTTAGCGACAATAGTAGTCTACCTTAAAAAATTTAAGAAATATTGTATCTTGGTATCCAAATTCTGTTGTTCCATTGTTTAAAAAATCAGATTTACCAATTTTTACTATATTATTATGCTATTTAGGCACCCTCAACAAATCCCAAAGGTTCTAAAAGATGTTCAGTTTTATTTGGTTTCTGGTGCACCAAATCTCACCACAGGAAAAGAAACTGTCATCCCTTTAGGGATAAGAACACCATTAATGACAATGTCCTCATTGCAGACTCTATCCAGTTGGAAACCTGGTGGGTACAATCTCATTGCTTCGTTCAGACACATGTCCATGTAAGCTAAACCCTAGGGAAAAAAAATTACATATGACTTCTTATTCATTATTTAATGCAAAAATGTCTAGATATAATGTAATGATCAACAAGATGCCAACATTTTTTTTATGTACAGAATATGAAGCAGATTAAAAAAATGCTCAAAATCATGTTCTCAATACCTTTGAGGGTTTTTTTTTTGTTTTTGTTTGTTCGGTGTTTTTTTTTTGTCCCCTCTATTTTTAAGTTATTACTTTTTATTCCAGTATGTCATGACAAGTGTGATATGAACTGAATTATACTGTAACAGTTTGAGACTAAGTTATTTTATCTGTTGGTATGGTAAATTTTGGTAATTTTTTTGTAATAAGTGAAAAAAAGGCTTCATATCCTGCCTTGAGATTGGTATTATTTTTTTTTAAAAGCCATAAAAGGTTCCAGGAGCACTTGATATTATGTTAGACAAGGAAATTAAAAGGAAAGGTGAAGAGAAAATTAAAATAAAAAGGAGAGAGAAAGACTAAGAGCATAAAAGAAAAAAAAGGCGTTAAGAAATTGAGGGGGAGGGGGGGGGGGAAGCGGGGGGGAAGGGTTACAGTATGAGGAACTAAGAAGCATTTTATTGGTAAATAGGCTAAATTATTCTTTGACAGAGAGGGTGTCTGGCGGACGGACATACATAGATGTATGTAAGAGAGCGGTGCAGAGGCTAGGCACAATAGGGCAAAGAACAAAAAGAAACTGTCTTGGAAAAATGCTTGGGGTGAATGACAAAATAGATAATGAAAGGTGAAGAGGGGTTAAAGGATATGCAGTTGTGTTTAAAAAGTCATAGATGATGATGTATTGGATCTAATTAAATATACATTCCTGTAATAATGCTCAGTCAATACATATTGCAAAAAATTCTTCTATAAGTAATATCTTTTCTTTCCTCCTTTTCAATGACTTTTGTTTTTGGGGTGCCAGATAGATAGTGTGTAGAGTATTGGCCCCAAGGTTCAAATTTAGATTCTTTGGCAACATAAGGAGACCTAAAACTAATTGTAATCGGATTGTATAGTGACATATTGTGTATCTTTCATCGTGAGAGAGGATGTTTATTCAGTTTGGAAGAATTAATGTTTCCCACATGTTTCTCCGTGTTAGTGACCTTAATAAGGACTCAGGTATACCTGCATGTTATCGTAAGAAGGTATCCTTTTCCCCAGCTTGTCGTCTATCTCCTCCTGTAGCCGAGCACAGCAGTCTTGGTTCTGAGCCAGCAGAAAGAGAGTGAAGCTCAGGACTGTAGATACAGTGTCGTAGCCAGCCAGGAGGAAGATGATGGCTTGTCCCTGTGCATGTGGTATGAGTAAAATAAGATTTGAGCTAGCTTGAGCATAGTGTAAGTACACGAATAAGATACCGTAAAAGGATTGAACTTTATTTTTTAGTTTTAGTCATATGTTTACTGGGCAACAATAAATCTTCTGAGAGGAAAAAGAATAAATAAAACCCTCAAAATTAAATTTCGCCCTACCTCTATGAGCACCTTCAAGTGTAAGCCTTTTATTTTCATTGTTTTGCTGTCTTTGCTTTCAAAAAAGTTTTCCAAAATGTCAAATTTACATACTCTTTGATTCCTTTCCACTGATACCACTCACTCTATTTTTCATCTTTTCATCTTAGTGAATACCTCAAACTATTGAAATATTGGTTTTTGGCTGCTATTTTCTTAGCCCATGCCAAAAGCATTGCTCATAATCGTTGAAAAGTTGATTAAACATAACAGAACCTGTATGTCGGTGTGAGACAGCGGTTTGCGTCCTGTCGAAATCTCCAGCTCCTGAGCCTCGTCTATGCTCATGTTATCGTTGTCAGTGATATCTTCTCTCTCAGACTCCAATAGCAGCTGGAGAAAATCGTTTCTCTTTGACTGTCCTTTGTTCGTCGCCTGTGCAATCAAATTAACTTTCAAATATTAAAGAGCCTTCTTAACGTGTAAGATATCTTCTGTTACCTCTAGAAATGTCACTCCAC
This sequence comes from Elysia crispata, assembly GCA_033675545.1. Classification (NCBI taxonomy): domain Eukaryota; kingdom Metazoa; phylum Mollusca; class Gastropoda; family Plakobranchidae; genus Elysia; species Elysia crispata. Next base: position 51,687 of record JAWDGP010000116.1, on the reverse strand, counting down.
CTCAGTAGAACTTAAAGCTTAATAAGCAAAGTGTTATCATTCCACATTAAATTAATAAGCAAAGTGTTATCATTCCATATTAAAGATAAAAAAAAAATTTAATTTGCATATTTAATGCTAAAAAAGGGAAAGGCTAGATAGCCTCTAAATGTAGGCCACAAGGACTCCAGGCAAGGCAGCCTCTTTATAAGGCAAGTTCAAAACAAAGTATGTGCTTGGTGCGTGAGGAAGGATTTCCTAATCCTAACTCTAATCCCAGACTAAATTTAATATCTAAATTGAGATTGGATGAGACCAATGAAGACTCTTAAAAAATTTCTATATCTTAGTGCATGTACTCAAAAGATTAGCCTAAATCCTTGACTAATCCTAATAAAAACTCTAATCCAGACCGGTGGGTTTTTTTGTTTGTTTTTTGTTTTGTTTTATTTTTTGCAAATGTTCCCACATGCATCACATTAAATCTTCTGATTTTTCAGAACACGGATAGACCAACATACATGTAGCACTTTATATTTTTGGGAGTTTGAAGAGTTCTGGCGGACACCTTGAATCCAAATGAAGAGTACTTAAAAGCTGCCTTTCAAAAAAAATCTTCACACCAATACAAGTCACATTTGTTACAGACAAACAGGAAAGTTCGAAAGTAATTGAATTGAAAGAAAAACTAGGACGCTTAGACCTTTTTTTTTTATACGTGTGTCTTTTATACTTCCAAACAAGTTACTATGTATCATAAGTATTTTTTTGATGTGGTTGTGATAAAGAAAAAAAAAGTTCTCAAACAACGAAAATTAAAATGTCAATGTCTGCAACATCAATCTGTTTAACTGAAAGTCACCTTAAAAAATGAAAAAAAATTCTTACGTATTGCTTTTATTAGAAAATAATACCATTTTCGTAGTTTTAACGATTCTTTTAATTAAAAAAAAACCACTATTGTCTTTAAATGGTCTTAAAATTGTGAAAATGCAGCAAGTTCAATCTCTTAACATAATACAGAATGATACTAAACTTATTTAAAAATGTATAAAAATAATGATGATATGGCCTAACTGTCCATTTACCTCTTTTCTATTCTTAAGAGCATCATCCACAAAACTTTTGAAAAAATCCAAGGTTCCATTGGGATAGATGTTTATTCCGATTTTACTCCATACTTTGTTCATAAAGGGTAAAAAGAAGTTGACAAAAACCACACGCGCTGCTGCATCCCAGATCTGCTTAGCTTTTAGCACAAAATCGCTTTTCTCCTCCTGAAGATGAATGGGAAAAAATAAGGTACAATCATTACGTTTTGGAATTCTTGCAGTCATGATTAATATATATATATATATATATATATATATATATATATATATATATATATATATATATATATAATTACTATCATTGTGATAAATAAACTATTATTGTAATTATTATCATCATCCTCACTATCATAACCACCATCACCATCATCATCATCATCATCATCATCATCATATTAGTAGTAGTAGTAGTAGTAGTAGTAGTAGTAGTAGTAGTAGTAGTAGTAGTAGTAGTAGTAGTAGTAGTAGTAGTAGTAGTAGTAGTAGTAGTAGTAGTAGTAGTAGTAATAATAATAATAATAATAATAATAATAATAATAATAATAATAATAATAATAATAATTATTATTATTATTATTATTATTATTATTATTATTATTATTATTATTATTATTATTATTATTATTATTATTTACAACTTACTTTCAATGAATTGATCTGAACACTGAAGCCCGTGCTGGCAATGACATCCATGGTATAACAAGAGACGAGATGCTTAAGCTCGACAGCCTTGCCGCTGATCTTCTGCTCTCGCAGGTGCTCAACCAAGGTCCTGGTGCTGTCACTGATGTGATGGAACATGCGGCGAAGCTTACCAGTGCTGAATGTAGGACTCACGGTGTTTCGCACATTCTTCCAATGGTCGTCTTATTGTTACAGAGAGTCAAGAAGATATGAATGGATGCACAAGGTCAACAATTGCCTTCCTTTTTATAAGTCATTTTTTTTTTAAATTATATATTATATAAATTATATATATATATATATATATATATATATATATATATATACACGAGTATTTTGATTTTTATAATAATAATAATAATAATAATAATAATAATAATAATAATAATAATAATAATAATAATAATAATAATAATAATAATAATAATAATAATAATAATAATAATAATAAAAGTTTGAAGATAAGTTGGAGTAATTGATAAGAGTGCTCAGCTGTGGGAGCATTTCATAGATATAGATCTTACCTTAAATTCTCTTCATACGACACTGGTGTTTCGAGCGGAGGACACTCCTCTGTCGTACCCGAAGAGAGCGGAGGACAAGCGACACCTTAAGTTTGTCCTCCGCTTGAAAGACCAATGTCGTATGAAGAGAATTTAAGGTAAAATCTTGTATCTCTCTCTCTCTCTCTCTATATATATATATATATATATATATATATATATAGAGAGAGAGAGAGAGAGAGATAAACAAATAGGCATGGTCGCGTTTACTGATTTAAAAAAAAATAACCTTCGTCTGTACCTTAGCCTTGCATCAAACCTAAGAATTGACCCCATTGTAACGTTAAAAATATATGATTTGAGACGATTATTTTTTAAGTTGTAATAAATTTTTCGTTGATTTTTTTTTGTTTAATTTCAGTACGGTAACGCTTAGAGTTATATTAGAGAATTGTACAACTACCGGGTTTGTGATTTTATTTCAGGAAGCTTATCCATTGTAACCAATTACATTAGACACACAGACACCAATTTTTATTTTTGGTCTTTGATCAATCATAAGTATCAAATGAAATACAACAAATATAAATGGATCGATTAGATCAGTGTATTAACAGATTGAGAGAGAACATAATTTATATATAGAACACATGGAGAAAGAGAGAGAGAGAGAGAGAGAGAGAGAGAGAGAGAGAGAGAGAGAGAGAGAGAGAGAGAGAGAGGAGAGGAGAGTGGGAGGGATTTGTTATGCGCTTTTTTAGGGTTACATAAGATATCTCCTAAAATGTTATCTAGCATAAGATATACTTGAATTGAAGTAAAATTCAATCACGTATGGCCTGTTGGTTTGAGAATACAGCAGAAGTGTGAGTACACACATTTCCAGGTAATGTATTCTCTAATCAGCGCAGAAAACTTCCACAACTAAAAAAAAAAATAATGTAATTGTAGGAAGAGCAGTCGTAACGCTAGAGCAGTGCTGACTCCCATCACATAAAAGTCCAGTCAAGGTTTGTTTTTTGTTTCTTTTTTTACCAGCGCTCTATCTCGTCCAGTCAAGGTTTGTTTTTTGTTTCTTTTTTTACCAGCGCTCTATCTCAGCCTATTGAGCTATTTGGCTACTCAGTTATATTCTGAAACGAAAAAAAAAAAAGAACCAATAGTAAAAGACGCGACGTGGATCAGGAGTTCAGCCGTGGACTGGTTATAAGTAAACACCTGCTTCTTAACTTGGTCGGATCAATCATAGTGGATCAATACCAACGAAAAAAATTATCAAATTTTGCGCACTTTTTCTTCATATCTGTCTAACCTTATCTTGAGCATTAATGAAGGAAGATGTGTAAATAGATTTGGAAAGATCCTACATGCCATTTTTCCGTATTTTTTAGAAAGCCTGCTGTGATTTTGTGTTGGGTAAACCACCAATGAATATTACTTGCTTATAGCTATAACACATTAATGATTGTTAATAAAATAATATTTGGCTAAACCCATGGTTAAAGAATATCAAGAGAATAAAAATATGAAAATGCAATGATATTCTGAAAATTAAACTTTTTCTTTCAACAATAGCAATGTAAACTTGATGAACTATGTCGTTTTGTATTCATTAAGCTTATTTTCAAATCATTGCAAACATGATTGAAATTGTCACACGAAATGCATGTCAAAGATCCAGAAAAATGTAAGGAAGAACGGTGTGCTGCGCAGAGAATATAAATGAAAGAGATGGTTCGTACAACCACCAAACAGACAACCGCAAAGGAAGCTTTTACTTGTATTACATGGCAATGAACGTCGGGGATAGTGCTGGGACTATCGGCACGGCACTGAAACCTATCCGCTGTACGCAACGCTGATGTTACATCGGGCAGTTGCCGTGCGATTTGTGCTAGCCTTTCCTAGGCACATGCGTACAGTCGACTTCGTACTGATTCTGTGCGTAAGATCGTACACAGCATGCAGACAAGAAGGAGTCAATTTTAGGTTTATGAGGTAGAGGAACGGAGTAGGATGCAGTAATGGAATGATAATAAGAAAGATCAACAGTGTCAATCAATGCAAACTGCATCAAAGGTCAAAGGTCGTATAAGATACTGTAGATTGTGGTCAGGCAGCATGTAAGTGTGTGTGTGTGTGTGCTTTTACAGGAGTGTCTGGGGAGTGTTGTAAATGTGCACTTTCAGTTGCTACTTGATGTGACTCAAAGGTCGTCGCCTGCATTCAGTGCCCTGCCCTTAAATTTAACTTAAAGCCCTAGGATCGGGGCTTGTTTCTTCCCACGCTCCAGGACGTACCGTGCCCGCCGTAACCCCTGAGCCACGGTACTCGATACTAATATCAGCATTAGTTGAGGAGGTCCAGGATACCCCATGAGCAGAAAAACAGATAGATCTATGTGGAAATAAGATTCTATATATAAAGAGAGAGAGAGAGAGAGAGAGAGAGAGAGAGAGAGAGAGAGAGAGATGGATAGATGGATGGATAGATAGATAGATATATAGGCTGAGCTTATTGTACCTTTTAGCATACTCAGCATATGGTCAAGAGGTTCGTCAACTCGAAAATCTCGACGGTTGACAAAGTTACTGAAATGCTTCACAGCGATGTCACGAATCATGTCCAAATCACGAATGAAGAGAATGGGCGTTTTGCAAGAAAAATAGCCGTATACCTAAGATGGTAAAAAATGTCATGTTTTACTTCGACAAATATGATAAAAGGAGGCTGAATTCTACAATTTAACTTAAGCATTCTCTCATAACCGCACACTATCATGTAAAGTTTTAAATTATAGCAATAAGATTAGAGTAAACTATTAACAATACTACTATTGAACATTGTGAAAAAAAAATTTTTTCTTGCCTAGTTGAAATAATTAACTAAGCTAAAATAGGGTTGCACTGATTCGAAGACAAAGATTCCTACGAAGCAAGTTTCCTGAAAGAAAAAAAAAAAGCATTGAAATTGTAACCCTCTTCCTACCTCTTCAAAACAAATCAAGAGTATGAAGTATTGAAAGATTTATTTGAAATAACAGAGGAATTAGGCATGTAGATCCCAATTGATCATAATTGTTTTCATTTTCTTATATATATATACATATATACACATATTTGTATATTTTTATCATTTGATTTTTTTCCCTTAGAGCGAACAATGACAGGCTCCAAATTTGATTGTACTGTAAGATATAGTACTAGAAAAATGAAATTATAAAAGTTGATTTAGACAAATAGATTTTTTTAATCAAAACACAATCCACACAGACAGATATCGTGCTCGGGGCATAGTATAACAAAAACTAACTTTTTAAACTCACTAGGTAGGGAGACTTGCTTACCTTCTCTGTTCTATATGTACGGTACAGTTCCTCCTGGAACATAAAGGGACCTAACTTCAGTTCCTTCAGGAAGTTCCCAAAAACTGGTACTGGGGTAAGTGAAGGTATTTTCAGTTTCTTGAAGATGCCGTGCTCCGCGGACATGTAGATAACATAGATGATCAGCAGACCGACGAGGAGGAGCAGGAGGGCTGTGATTATCCATGAGAGATCCATGATATGTTCTCAGTATGGGCAAATCTGAAGAGAAATGTGAATATAGTATTGAAGGAATCTCCCACAGGCAATGAAAAATAACTATAACGTTCTATAGAAGGGTAAAGATTTTATGAAGAACATAATATTTATGGCTTGTTTATTATTAGATTCAAAGCATACTATAGAGTGAATTCAATAGAATGCATTAATTTTTTTATCAAGATAATAGAAGATAAAGTAAACCTTAAACATTGGCACTTTACTTTGCGACTGTTAAAAAAAATGAGAATTGAAAAGTATTAGACATATACATTGTAAATGTCCAGGCCTGATCAACCAGAAATTTATTTGTTAAAATTTTGTAGATGAATTTTTTGCCGCTCAAAACTACAAAAATGCTTTTAAACATCCTCTTAAAACAGAATCTAAATAGATAAGTAAAATATGATAAAAATGAGAATAATTATATAATAATAATAATAATAATAATAATAATAATAATAATAATAATAATAATAATAATAATAATAATAATAATAATAATAAATATAATAAAAATAAAAATGTTAAAAAATAATAATAATAACAACAACAACAACAACTCAGACAATGTAAGCACAAAAACTGTATAAACTGTGTGTGTGTGCGTCTCTCTCTCTCTCTCTCTCTCTCTCTCTCTCTCTCTCTCTCTCTCTCTCTCTCTCTCTCTCTCTCTTTCTGCATCCCTCTGCCATTTTCTTGCATGTATATGCTTACAAACTAACATACACACCAGCATGCAACAATAATGATGTAGAAAATGTATATAGCGTAAACACTCAAAAAAAAATTGTTTTGTTTATCTTTTAAGACTATTTTTTTCGAAATTATCAGCATGGCGAACATTTTAAGTGGTTTATTTAAAACTTGAGGCGCACGGTAGATAAATGAATATTCGCCCTAAAAGATGCAGTTCCTGTTTTTGATATTAATACTACCACCAGAACAACTTTTTCGTCTACTACTTTTGAGATCATTATTACTATTACTAATACTATTACTGCTGGTGATGCTACGTCAACAACAACAACTACTACTACTACTACTACTACTACTACTACTACTACTACTACTACTACTACTACTACTACTACTACTACTACTACTACTACTACTACTACTACTACCACTACAAACCACTACTACCACTGCTACCGCAACTACTACTACTACTAAAACTACTACTACTACTACTACTGCTACTACTACTACCACTACTACCACTACTACTACTACTACTACTACTACTACTACTACTACTACTACTACTACTACTACTACTACTACTACTACTACTACTACTATCATACTTCTACCTCTACTACTACTACTACTTCTATCATACTTCTACCTCTACTACTACTACTACTACTACTACTACTACTACTACTACTTGCTACTGCTGCTACTTACCACTACCACTGCTGCTACCACTACTACTACTACTACTACTACTTTTACTACTACTACTACTACTACTACTACTACTACTACTACTACTACTACTACTACTACTCCTCCTACTTCTTCTACTACTACTACTACTACTACTACTACTACTACTACTACTACTACTACTACTACCACTACGACCACCACCACCTGTACCACTACTACTACTACTACAATTACTACTACTACTACTACTACTACTACTACCACTACAGCTGACGCTGCTGCAATTACTACTACTACTACTACTACTACTACTACGACTACTACTACTACTACTACTACTACTACTACTACTACTACCACTACAGCTGACGCTGCTGCAATTACTACTACTACTACTACTACTACTACTACTACTACTACTACTACTACTACTACTACTACTACTACTACTACTACTACTGTTGCTGCTGCTGCTGCTACTGCTACAAAGACTTTTACTCAAACAACAGCAACAACAAGAACAACAACTACTACTACTACTACTACTACTACTACTACTACTACTACTACTACTACTACTACTACTACTACTACTACTACTACTACTACTACCACTACTCCTCCTCCTACTGCTACTAACAACACTACTGCTGATGATCCTGCCTCTATGCTATGACTACATCACAGTATAAAAGTTATATTAGAAAAGCTATCGCATTTTTCTACTGCAGTTAGTAATACTCTTCATGCACATCAAGAAAAGAACCATGTTATGATATCAAACTTACTTACCGTGGATTTAGAGTAAAATTGGTTACACAGAATGAACAAACGAACGCTGAGCTTAAGTAGGCATCTTAACATTATTATTGCAACAGCAGGATGCAATCTTCGGTCTACAAAGTGAAACAAGCCTGAAGCATCCTTGACCTTACATTCCTGCGAATGTATCAGAGTGATTATTCCTATTACTTCTTTTTTTTCCATAGATAGCGATTTGCGGGTTATGATTATGTTACGTGAAACTTTGATGAAAAGTAATTTAACATATTGCACTGGAAAAGCAGAGTGTACTTAGAGTTCTTAATAAGATATTTATGGTATTATAGATTTTCTTAAACAATCGATATAAATAATAAAGAAGTTGATTGTATTGTTAAGCGATCACCGCTGCTGTGGTGTCAGTACACCATGCACTGCAGGTTACGATTGGCATTAATAACCTGAGAATCTGTTAGTAAATCCATTTTTTTTTCTAAAAATACCATATTGTACGTTATACCTTTAAATAACATACTAACGTTCTCATATATTCAATAATTTTCTATTTTAATCGCCCTTTTTTTTTACCCACATGAACTCATAAATATTGTCATTCGCAAAAAACAATAATATCAATATCTATATCAGCAGCAACAATAACAACTGCAGGAAGAGCAATCTTCGGTCTGTAAATCAGTCAAGAAAAACTTTAGATGGATATGCTTGAAATGAGGGAGAAATAGCAATTTAGGAGAGAAAGCAAAGTTGTGTAATTAATATGAATCACTTAAAATTAAAGAAAAAATAGCAGTCGCAAGATCAGACAAAAAATAAAGGAGTGAAAAAAAAATGAAAATTGTGCAATGTTTTGACGCTGGAATAGGAGACATATCCCTTGGGTGTATTTGAATTAAGGACCCTGGAGGTAAACACCTGTCTCAGATTTTCTGGGCTGGTGCCCGGTAGTGGCATGGTGTGTTGTAGTGTTGTAATTCAAATTGCGCAATTCTCTCAAGGTATTTTTTCTGCCTCTAGACGGACGCACTGAGCCTAGCCCTATCGATTTGAGTGCTTTCACTTGTTCACATTTTGAAGTTTAATTTGTAAGAGAAAAAAAAACAGTTCTTTTATCTTTCATCTCCATACTCTTGCCATTTTTTTCTTCTAATTTTTGTATTTGGTGAAAAAAATAATTTTACAATCTGCTAAGTTTTGGTCCCCAACCCTTATCGCGACTCCTTCTTCTATTTCGTTTCCTGTGATGGTGCAATGAACAAATTTGGATGTAGATGCTTTTTAAATTTTTGTAAAAATTATTTTTAATACAATTTTTGAAGTTTTCTCTCGTGAATGTTATTTCTTCACTAAGGCCCGGCGTGTGGTTTGAGGTGTTAAAATTTTTTACTGGCTAAGATGGAGAGAGAGAAACGGAAGGAGGGAGAGAGAGTGTTTTTAAGAGGGAGAGAAGCAGTAAGAGAGAGAGAAGAGAGAGAGAGAGAGAGAGAGAGAGAGAGAGAGAGAGAGAGAGAGAGAGAGAGAGAAATTTGTCCGGATTTCAACTGTTTTATTTTGTTTTCAGCTATGTCTATGTGGACTCAGCTTCTTTCCTTTATCTTCTTCTCCCTGGGAAAATGGTTCGGCCCCATCACCCTTTTTCCTTTCTGATAATAAAGATGGCTCGGCCTATATGGAAGCCTTGTAATACAGAAGCGAATGTTTTGTGAAGTGTTTCTCTAAGTAAGTACAAGCGGACCCAGATTAAATAACCAGACTTTGAACAACAACAACAACAACAAAAAAAAAAAAAAAAAAAAAAAGAAAGAAAGAAAGAAAGAAAAAAGTTCATCCGAAATAGGTGTTCCCTATCTCCTAGCGAATAAGAACAGGCTTAGATCAGGGACAAACTTAAACACGTCTTATGGCGTTCGTATCAGTTTGCCCTCTATTAATGCTTTGCTATCTCATTTTTAGTTTCTATATGAGTCATAAAAGTACGTTAAACTAACTCAAGTACTAGCAAATTAAATTATATTTCATTCATGAAGTTCCCATTCGCAGTTGTATACTGTCAACGAAAACAACATAAATAGGGAATAAATTATGATTGTGATATTGAAAAGACTTACAGCACATGTATTCATTCAGAGCCGATGGGCCTTTCTTTTGGTGTTTCACCTTTTTGTAATACTATTTTAAGTTGCACGCACCTGACCCTTGGGACTCTAGCGCAGCATGTCAAGCCTGTCTTGCATATTTGAGGGCAGCCTCAAAAAGTTGCTTTAGGCCAGAGCGCTGTATACATACCCGTAGAATGCTTCGATTCAGGACAATCATGTCTCCCTGGAACAAAACCTACCTTCGTAAGCTGGCGCGAGATATTTACATTGCATTTTAAAGATGAATGAAATTGAGATAGCATAATTATATATGTGTGTTGTTCCTCCGCACAGTTGAAACTACCCAGGAATTCGCCATTTTGGAGACAAGAATAAAGTATTCTTAGCCTTATAGGGTTCTGAGTGACAGTCACGAAACATTCTGAAGGATAGAGAATTCCCTTTTTTATCCCCCTCAACTAGTGTAAACCAGTCAAGAACAACTTTGAGATCGACGGGCTCGAAGTAAGCAAGAAATAACAATCTAGAGGTTACGGAGGTGTTCAGCTCCTGCATTCGTACATGGATTGGATGCCCATCCTCGCATAAGCCAAGATATAACAGTTGACGCACATTCACAATTCTCACTCTATTGTTTCTCTTTACATAGAATTTCAAATTATCTAGACAATAAAAGTGTCTCTGTGTTCCTAGCGTCGAGGTGCATATCTATAGTTATCGACTTCCAACACTTGTGCTCGAGACTTACAGACATATTGACTCGACTGAAGATAATTATGTCGGAAGAAATTGTTCCTTCGATCCCTTTTTTTGCTCCTAAATTCTGATGCTGCAGAATAAGTACCAGGTGCTGGTATTGACGTATACTCAAATATCGGTGAAATATGATAGCACTGGAGTTTTAGAAACAATTCAGTGATACTATATTAAGTTTGAATTTTAAACATATTGTTTTAACTATTGCTAGATGTAATTTCATCGGTCATCTTTATTTCGTCCTTGCTTCCTTCTCTTTTTTTTTTTTTACACAGATGTACTATACACTTTTCTGTAGTATCTTCACATTCAGCCTTGTTTTCTATTTTTACATCTTTTTAAACATAAAAAGCACTCTAAGGGTTTATCATTAAAAAAAAGTATTTTTAATAACCAAACTGTTCGTTTTGAGTACTCTGTGAATCAGGTTAGAAACCAATTGGAGATGTGGAGAGGAAAAACAGCTTCTTTGAACGATGGACGATTTGGCATTATCCGATGAAAACACTAAGGAATTAAGTACGATTCATGAAGAGCTCTTCGGCACCTCTGAAGAGGAGCTGTAGAATAGCTTGGAATAGTTGGAGCGTTCCGTTAGAGGTGGAAATGAAGATGAAAGGTCACTGGCTGAATTTGATATTGCACTGGGCATTCAAATGTGCATTATCCATTTTGGCTTCGAACTTACTCTTGCTCACACAGAATTCATTATGCTTAACTTTTTTTCTTATTTTGAAGGATAATCAACAGAATGGAAGCTCAAGATAATTTAGCAATATCCTGTGCTGGCTCTTTATTTTCCGCCTTCCTGCTCTCCGTCGTTCTAGATTGCTCACACTTTCTCTCCTTAATTTTTTTAGTGTTGGCAAGAGAAAAAGAAGCTAATTGAAGTAGGTTTATGATCTTCTCTCAGGCGTGATTATTTTTTCTTTTGTCTTCTTGTTTCTTGGACAAACGAGTGCGTAATAGACATTACTCATGGGGGAAAAAACCACTTTCCGCTAAACGTATTTCCTTTGGGAGAAAAAGAAAATTGATTCATCCTAGTTAGATATATACGAAACGTCACTAAATAATTTGAAGGCTATGTATTGCCTTGACAGCAAATTATTTCAGGCGTTTTCTCATTCTCCACAAAGACTTCCATACGAGTGCAAGTTGAAATATCGCCGCCCTTCCTCCCAAAGGAGTTGATAAAACAACGACTCCGCGATCTGGAACTGCGACTAAACGCCACTACATAATACATTTTCCCAGAAAGGTTTATATGGTTCTATTATATGTACTGTAGCTCCGACAACGTCAAATATGTTTGCTCTTTTTAAATTTTCTTTACCCTGTATGCCAAAATAAGCTATATGCAAGGCACAAGAACGAGAAAATTTTCGAATAGGGACATGGCTTGATAAGGAATCTTACCACTGTTGCAAAAATATCTCCATTACATTTTAACATATGTGGACTATTGGCTCAATATTTACTGTGTATTAATCTTTTTGTTTTGGTTATGAGTGACAAATTTTACTATGAGGACACAAGCTATAATTCTTTAAAGCCAATACCCATGACAATCCACTGTGTTTTAATATCGTTACAGTAAAATGTGATTAAGTCATTAAATGAGCTTGTATTTATATTTAGTAAATAGACACTGCTTATGTTTCTATAGCGGTTTAATATATCAAAAGTGGATGAAATTTCATTTTCTTTTTTTTTTTTACTGAAGGAGAACTATCACACTGCCTACAGTAATTGCACCAACAATTACTTATCACATTATTCTTGCTTTATTAACTGAAAGAGAACTACAACACGTTCAACAGTAAAAACACATATCTCGCCCATTCAGTTGCTTTTTTTTTTTTTGTTATTGTTGTTGTTGTTTTGGATGTTTTTTTGTCTATAGAAAGTTTTAGACAGTTTTACAGCTGGTAATCTGTATCTTGGCTTGTCCTTTTCTAATCTAAGATTAAGCATTCTTAATTAATTAGCTCTGTCTGTCAGTTTGACCCATAAACCATCTTTTGCAACCATTTGGAAGAACTTCAGGCGAATTGGTAAAACAGTCTCAGAGCAGATAATGGGCGTCATTTCTTGTAAGATGGCAGACAGCGCTACTTTAATCTCCAACAGGGCCAAGCGCATTCCGATACAGTTTCTTGGTCCCTAAGTTAAAAGAAATTGACACAGAAACTCTATTAGATAGGAATAAATCTTTCGAGTAAGTGACATTTTGTACATGTAAAAAGTCATTGTATATCATGCTGAGTCTCAAATGTCTTCAAACAGCTTGTGAAGTGAGGCATTTCAGCTAGAAAAGTGAACGTCAAGTAGCAAAATATATAAAAATGTTAAGTATTAGCATAGATCATGTATATCTCATAATTATAAGTTTGTGATATTCCTTCAGCTTTGAAGTTTTATGAGAAATGGATTAAAACCGATATAGAAGCCCCAAGTTGATCTGCTGTAATGTTTGTCTATATTGGAAAATTGAGGAATGCTTAAAGGGCATATCATGTAATGTATGTAAGATGACAGAGTCATTATAACCATTTCCATTGGTGATTGATCCCTAAAAGCTTCTGATCTATCAGTTGTTATTCGTAAAGGTAGATTCTAAGACGATTTGGTGTCTCAACATCACTTTTAAGGACCTATTTCACTCAATAATTTCAATATTCCCTTAACGTTTTTAAGAAGAGGGCATTTACTGGAAAGTTGTTTGAGGCGACTGAAAGAGCTACTTGAGTTATTGCTGAATATTGAAATCTCATTTTAAAATATTAGGATTTTTTCCCTCAATAAACTAAAGTTTTCATTGCACATATGTTTGCACTGAAGACGACATTCCAAAAACTGTTTTTCAAAAATGTTTTTCCAGTTCTGGTGAATATGGAGACCTACCTAGGCATTTTGTAACTGGATTATAATTAACAGATCCTCAGGTGCTGACATCACAGTTCCAATCAATATATGCTGCTATTTTATGAACACAAGTATGTTCTGTATTATGCAATTGTTTAATTCATTATTTTTGTAATTTACATCTTCCATCACAATCTTTGCCTTAATTGAAAAAAAGTATTTTCGTTTTTCCTGGACCAAGGAAATTATTTAGAATCATGTTTGAACTATGAACCTCACCTGACCGAAAGGAAGATGGGCGTAAGGATGTCTCTCTGATTTATTTGCTTGAGAGAAACGTTCTGGGTCAAATCTCATAGGGTCAGGCCAAATCTCTGGATCCCGATGTATGGCAAACTGTGGGGGATGAATACATCAGAGGCTTTTTTTCAAAATTACACGCTGTATTTCTTTCATCTTGAAAACATAACTTTAGTCTCAGCATCAAGTGAGAAAGCACAGTCATTTAATTTTAACGAAAACGTCGGAGAAACTTGTGCTGATTTTGATAAAACGAAACGTCTTGAAATTTTGCTACTCCTTGCTAATTTGATATACGAAAAGTAGAGATCTCATTAACAGCATTTGAAATTATTAACGAAATTTCCATGCCCATTATTCTCCCACAATTTAATAAAATGTAAACGTCAAACACTCTACTCATTGTATTTTGAATGGGCTTTTTTAGTCTCTACGACTAGATTCTTCTCTTTAAAGAAAAGGATATCTATACTCATTTGAAAATTGAATTTGCAATTTTAATGAGTGAAAGTTAATAAATTTGAAACGAATATGGCAGTGTGCATCTTTTAACTAAAAAAAAATCGAAGTGTCCATTATTGTATTTGAATTCCAGAAATCAAATGTTTTAAAGCTTAATCTTTTAGAAACAATTTAATTCTATGTCAACTATGTAAATCTTAAAATACACCAGATTTATGAACTTAGCTGATTCAATGAAGGACCCATGGCCAAATTGAGTGTTATGAAAAAGATAAAATAAAAATTCAAAACATTCAAAAGAGTATAATGCAATTCCTACAGAATTTTTTAGATTTACGATAATTTAAATGAGGAGAGATAAAATGCCGCAAATTAAAAAAAAATAGAAAATGTTTAAAAAAAATTAAGTTTGGTACATGTATCAACCGCCATTATGTAATTTTCCTTTATTTTTTCTTAAGTTTATAAACGACGGCAATAAAAAAAATATATAGATCGAAGCATGAAATTCACCCATGCTATTTTTATTAAACATGCAGTATCTTTAATGAATTAAATCATCCACAAATAAGGGCATTGGTAAGCGATAAGAGCTCCTTAGTTGAAAAGTAATATATTCCCATATAAATAACCATAAAATTAATATCATAAAGTTGAACTCTACAAAATTAACAAATTCAGTCCGTAGAATGGATTAAAAAAATTTAACATTGCATTCTGAAACTTAATTTGTATATTTCATAAAATTAATTACAAGGCCAAGAATTTCAATCCCCAACAGAAATGCCTCCAAACTCTAGAATGCGCCGTCAACCAAGAAAAGAAGACATTATTATATTGTACAAATATGTAGATCATCGCAGAAACCGGAGCAGTTTCTTCATTCAAATATATGCACATCTGCTGTTTGATAATAATTATTTTTAATTTGTTGCAACCCCCCCCCCACACACACACACACGCGCGCACGCACACCCACATTTTAAGGACTTGTTAAAACAAATTTTTGCGAATTTAACAAACGAAATACGAACAGAAAAGGTCTTACTCGATTGTTTGCTCGTTTAATTTGAAGATACTTATGTAATTACAATATAATTATATTAAACTCGTACTCAAATAGCCTTCACATATTGTGCTACTATGGCTGCTATAGATACATTTCTTGAATTAGATCCAAATGCACTACCTTTGATTTGTAGTGAAAATAATACCCTAAAATGTCAAGAAATATATTGTAGATTGCTATTACAGTGAAAGAAATCGGATTCAACCGTTTAACTATATTATGCAAGTTAGGCGTTCTCAATAAATTCCACTGGCTCTAAGGAATAAAATTTATTGGTTTTAGTAGCACCAAATCTCACCACAGGAAAAGAAACTGTCATTCCTTTAGGGATAAGAACACCATCAATGACAATGTCCTCATTGCAGACTCTATCCAGTTGGAAACCTGGTGGGTACAATCTCATTGCTTCGTTCAGACACATGTCCATGTAAGTTAAATCCTTGAGAGAGAAAACTTTCACAGATAATACGGTATTTTGGGGAATTGATGTAGTTGATTTGAAGGCTGCCGGCTAATAGAGTTTGCGAAGAATGAGGAATTGTGGCACACTTGATTAAGGAATTAAAAAGGAGAATTTATTTGATGAAGCTCGATAACGACTAAGTCGAAAACATTAATGATAAAGGTGGTCTGGATGATTATTAAATATTGTAATATCTTCTGGTTTTTTTTTTTTTTCATGGAATGGACCTAAGGATTTTAAGAAAGATATGTTTTCATTTTCCTAATAAAATGTTATGATGAAGATTCTTAAAATCAACGTTCTACAAGGTATCAACATTTTTGTTGGCTACAAAGTAGGCCTACAAAGCAGACTAAAAATATTCACAAAAACATGTTCCTCCATGCTCTTTTTTCAATAGTTTATACTGTGCAGTTTTCCTATTATTTTAAGTCATTTTTTAGCGAGTCCTTAGATGGTATTTTAACTTATACAAATACTGCATGAGAAATATTATGACATTTACTGGGCTATATCGCAACATTTTGTAGTCTCAGTTGATTTGTTGATATGTAGTTTAAACTTGTCAAATCATTTCTTATATGCGAAAAGAAAGAAAAGAGTCATAGTTTGCTATTATTAGAAAAAACAACAAACAAAAAAAACAAGATATAAATCTCGATGAAACGGTATTACTAATAGAAAGACTGAAAAAAGCAAGAGAAGAGGAAGAGAGAAGAAAACTACATAAAGAAGAGAGAGAGAGAGAGAGAGAGAGAGAGAGAGAGAGAGAGAGAGAGAGAGAGAGAGAGAGAGAGCGAGAGAGCGAGAGAGAGAGAGGCAGAGTGAGAGACAGAGACCGAGACAGAGACAGAGACAGAAAGAGACTGAGACAAAGTGAAGGTTTAAGACTGGAATGGAAGAGGTGGATAAGAAAATGATGAGGAGAGAAAGAATGTAAGACATTTAGTAAGTAGAATTAGTATTTATGCTTAAATACATACTATTTGATGGGGAGAGAGTGAGAGAAAAATGAGGATGGGGAAGGAAGGGGCGGGGGGTGGTAGACAGACCAACATAGACATATAGAGACCAAGGCCAGCCAGGAAGAGGATTAAAAAGAGAACATGTCATAGACAAGGGATTAGAGGGTACGACAAAGTTAATGATAAAAGTATAAAAAGGATGTTTATAAGAATTTAAAAAAATTAGAGGTTATGAAATCATTTTATCTGATGAAATGTAATTTTCTTTACTAATGCTCAGCCAATATCGTACTATGTGTCTTTTGACGAGGGATAATGCTTACGCAGCTTAGGGAAAAAAAGTTTCCCGCGTGTTTCTTTACATTAATGATCAACAGGCTTTAGGCATCATGTATACCTGCATGTTATCGTAAGATGGTATCCTTTTGCCTAGCTTGTCGTCTATCTCCCTCTGTAGCTGGGAGCAGCAGTCTGGGTTCTGAGCCAGCAGAAAGAGAGTGAAGCTCAGGACTGTAGATACAGTGTCGTAGCCAGCCAGGAGGAAGATGATGGCTTGCCCCTGAGATATCAGCAAAATAAGATTTGAGCTAGTTTGAGCACAGTATAAAAATGTACACGACTAAGATACCCTAGAAGGATACGTGTAATTTGTAATTTTTTGTCTAAATTTTGATCTTAGAGGAAAATTATAAATAAGCAAAATCCTTTCAGTGAAACTTTGCCGCTAGCTACCTGCGTGTATCAAGTGTATTTTCTAGCGTATGCATTTTTTTTTTTTTTGCTTTGTTATCTTTGTTTTCATAATCAATAAAATGATTATCAAAATAATCAATGGATCTTTTTCACGAATATAACCCTAATTTTCATTACATCTTTGTGAAATGCTAACAATTTTAAAGGCTGGAACTCGTAGCCCATGACAAAATTTTTAATTTACAATCGTCGGAAATTTATTTTTCGTTTATTAATACGGCTCTTAAAATTTCAATCGAAGTTTTGTAAAAAATAACCATACCTGTATGTCGGTATGAGACAGCGGTTTGCGTCCTGTCGAAATCTTCAGCTCCTGAGCCTCGTCTTTGCTCATGTTATCGTTGTCCATGATATCTTCCCTCTCAGACTCCAACAGCAGCTGAAGAAAATCGTTTCTTTTTGATAGTCCGTTGTTTGTCACCTGTGCAATCAAAATTAGATTCAAATGTTCAAGAACCGTTGCCGTCTCTCTTTAACGTAAAAATATTTTCTGTTAGGGCTTACTGGCTCGCCATTTAAGTGAAACTCACTAATAAGATCTTTCGCGATCCAAAGTCAAATCCTCAGTTTACAGCTGAATAGGTTAAGAAACTGAATGGAAAGAGTCTTATTGAAAGATATAACGCTGCATCCGATCCACCCGAGGTTCGAACCACGACCATCCACGCCGAAAGACGCATGTCTACCGTGACAGATTTTGGTAATCTATTTGTCTAGGGGTATGAAACATGCACAGCCAAATACACGACTTGTCGGTAGGAAATAAGGCTGAAGTCGCTTCTAGGAATTGCAAAGTGTTTAATCCGAACAATAAAACTCAAAGCTGTTTATCCGACTCGAGACTGACATTCATAAAACGGAAATCGACTCATAAACAACAGATTGACGGCTGACTGACTAGAGACTGACTCAATACTCACTATAAGCTGATTGACTAGGTGCGATTTCGACTCTTATATATATATATATATATATATATATATATATATATATATATATATATATGATAAATCTCATCGGTTTCTCTAGAAAACAAGTTACATAATTCATACAAGGATGTTCTTGGTACGACGTAATGTGCAATGCGTTATAAAATAGCAACCAATCAGAATAAAGATAATGACGTGGGAAATTATCGATACCGTCGTGCGTAACATGTTACATATAACATCCAATTAACATAGGGTAAACAAAGAGTGATCAGATTATCATTGTGCTAGGACTAAGTGGGAGATTCGAGAAGAATCTAGACCGCAACAGTACAAGGATACTTTTCTCTCTGTGCAGACAAGACTAAGTTCTTAGGCTATAAATACAAACATTATACAACTAAATAAAACAATATCAACATAGATCTAAGACGATCTGCTACTCAAAAAAGTTCGCGCCTACGCAAGATGAGGGAGTGTTAGATCCATAGATCAAATAACAACACAATGCATTACATCTACCACAAGACCATGAGGTAAGGCATGACATCTGCGTGATTCAAGGGTTACGTAGCCTCAATTTCACAAATTCAAAACGCTGAATGCTATAATTGAATATCGCAGAAGAACAAATTATCTCTTCATGTCAAAGAGTTAAAAAAAGACCTCTTCACACCAGAAAGCACCACGTTTGTTACAGCCAAACAGGAAAGTTTCAAAGTGATTGTCTCAAAACAAAACTAGAAGCTCGGGCTCCAGTTTAGTCGCTTTTATTAAGCCTTTTATTATACTTGCAAACAAATTCCTCTGTAAAATAAGCACCTTGTTTATATGTTTTTTGCAAATCAAGAACTTAATAATTGAACATTAAAACATCAATGTCTACAAGATCAATCTATTTGGCTGAAAGTCAGCTTTAAAAAAGTCTTGTTTTGTAATATAAAAAAGGCAATCGTCGATAAATAATCTTACAATAATGATAATTAACCAATGAAAAATTTAAAGCTCACTGAGTTAAAATAACAGAAACTGATCCTAAACTTATCTAAAAAAATTTAATGTAAAAAAATGTATCAACGATATAACCAAACTGTCCATTTACCTCTTTTCTATTCTTTAGAGCATCATCCACAAAAAAGCTGAAAAAATCCAGGGGTCCCTTGGGAAAGATACTAATTCCAATTTTGCCCCATTGTTTGTTCATAAAAGGTAAGAAGAAGCTGGCAAAAATCACACGCCCTGCTGCATCCATGATTTCTTTAGCTTTAATAACAAAATCGCTTTTCTTTTCCTGAAGATGATAGAAAAAAAATAGAAGTAAAGAATGAATATTTACTCATTTTGTTTAGGAATGTCTGCAGTCATGAATATACATAATAAAAGACAACTTTGATTTCTCTCTACGCTACTCCTATCACCTCCAAATTACTGCATGTACACATTCCAGAATTTTGATTAAATAAAACCAATAGCTAATAATCGATTACAAAATGAAAAACATTATGTAGACTATGAAATTCTCTTGAAATTTCATCGTATTTTGTTTCGATTGAAGTGTTGTTTAATCTTTCATTGTTAGAGAAAGTACCGATTATGTGGCTCATCGCTATCCTCAGGACTTCAGGGACTGGTTAATCTACGCCATTCATAGCTAATGAGCGTCTTGCATGACGCATCCGAGGCTAACGTTTTAGCTGTGCTGCCCGGATTTTAGGCTGTGTAGATCTATATCTAACACCAAATATTTATATAAAATTTCTTGCATTTGTTTATAAAGTAAAAAACATAAAAATGGACACTTGGTTAATCACTTGGTCTTAAGAAGGTAAAGAGGGTGAAATTTTCTCCGAACAGTAAATGATCCTCAAACGATCAGAACTTTTTACATAATTTATATAAACACGATGTTTAAAATCTTGAAATAACTATTCCGCTCTACGAGTAGCTCCTTAGAGACCATATTATCTATAATATAAGCATTGAAGGCAAATGAAGGTCTTCAGTGGAGAAATGAATTAATGAAAATACGTGGAAAAGAAGCACCCTCGTTTGAAATTGTTTTGCCCACCAAAGACATTATTTTCACTATACCACTACATTGTATCAGCAGTGAATGACATCAGCACTTCATAATAATAATTTTTTTGAAGAGATAACACAAATGAGAACAACGTGTAGAAAAGCGCTAGATTTAGTTTCCTATTTTTTGGTTTGAGATAACTATTTCATACATTGATATATAACATAACGAGTGTCTTTTTTGCGACACATATAAGAAAATTTTATATCCTTCGTTATTCTGTGCAATCTGTTAATTGAATGGCTTTGGAGAATATAAATAATATAGGAAAATGTGCAAAAATACAAAAAAAAAAAATACAAAAGAAAAACATCGTGATCACAGCCATCGTCATCGTCATCCTCATCATCATCGTCATCATCATCATCATCATCATCATCATCATTATTATTATTATTATTATTATTATTATTATTATTATTATTATTATTATTATTATTATTATTATTATTATTATAATATTGTTGTTGTTGTTGTTGTTGTTGTTGTTGTTGTTGTTGTTGCAGCTGTTGTGGTTGTTGTTCTTGTTCTTGTTTTTCTTGTTGTTACTGTTGTTGTTATCATTTTACCGGTATAATTACTTCGCTTACTTGTAAAGAATTGATCTGAACACTGAAGCCCGTGCTGGCAATGACATCCATGGTATAACACGAGACGAGATGCTTCAGCTCGACAGCCTTGCCGCTGATCTTCTGCTCTCTCAAGTGCTCAACCAAGGTCCTGGTGCTGTCACTGATGTGATGGAACATACGGCGAAGCTTACCAGTGCTGAATGTAGGACTCACCGTGTTTCGCACATTCTTCCAATGATCGTCTTATTGTTACAAAGAGCAAAGAAGATATGAATGGATACGATATATGCACGCTTATTGTCTACTTTTTTTTTATCTATTCAGCTCTATTGTATTTCCTACATCCGTATCATCATATCATTGAAATTCTATTTTACATTATTATAACATCAGCAAGTGGACGCTTAGATTTAAATGCGAGGAGTGTAGTGGGTCAATGTCAACAATGGATTTTTATTTTTCCATACAAATTTTTTTGCGAAGGAACGCTACTCCATTTACACTTTGAGAAAATCGAGAACCTCACTGTAACCATGAATTTTAAATACAAAGAGATCAGATCGGTTTATATTTTTTCGCCTTCTTTTGTTGATTAATTTGAAGTTAAATATAAATACAAATAGATGAACAGAGAGCGACCATTAAGTTATAAAATAGAGAGACAGACAGACAGACAGACAGACAGAGAGACAGACAGAGACAGAGACAGAGAGAGTCAGACAGACAGAGAGGAGGAGGAGGAGGAGGAAAAGGTTTCTGTTATTACTTTGTTTATTTATAGCTGCAGAAGACATCCCCTAAAGCGGTATAATGTATACTTGAAGAAAAAATTAAAGAACACATTGTTGGTTTGGGAATACAGCAACGATGACAAAATAATCATATTCTTTGAACTCCTTCTGTTATCATTCTACACAACTGTTTCATGGCTTTTTAAAATTTAGGCTACCTGCAAAGAAAGAAGTCTTAAGGCTACAGCAGGCTAGCTATTTGATATTTAAATCTATCAGCTAGGTTTAATAAAGGAACTTTTGTGATGTCTTACTAGCTCTCTCTCGGCCTATTGAGCTAGTTAGCACCTCGTTTATTTCCTGTGAATGATTCCTAGGCCTATTATTTCTTTTTAAATAATTTCTGTTTGCGGTATTCTTCCCTCCCAAAAAATATACATGGCAAAAGGCACCAAGCTGGGCAGAAGGTAGAGCGGTTTGACTGGTTCTAAGGAAGTACCTGATTCCAGCCTTGGTTGGGTCAATATAGTGGTAGGATACCGAGGAATGTTTGGTCTTTAAAACCAGGAGTTAACGATATAGACTTCGATGTAAACTTAGATTAAAATCTATGTCCCATTATTTAGATCATGATATATTTCTCTGAAAGACATTTAGATCTTGAGTCTAAATACCTATTACAAAACTTGATCAGATTACAGAATCTAGATCAGATCTAGATAAGATCTTTAAAAAGCCTTGACCTCACTTTGTCAAATAAAAGAACACTAATAATCATCCATAATGTGCCTCAATGTTAGTGAAAGATGAGTATGACTGCACAATCTGATTTATTTTCTAAACCGGTTATGTTTTAGTTTTCCCAGAGGGCACAAAATTGAAACCAGTAATATTGGCAATCGTCTTTTCCCACAAAGGCCGTTCTTTCTTGTTATTGTCCTTGCCTTTTTAAATGAGAATATTAAAACAAGTATATATTTTGTGATGTTTAGAACAGTTTAAATAATATTACTATGGTGACAAATGCTCCAAGTTTGGTTTCATGAACTTTGTCTCCCCCGTTAAATTTATCTATCATTCCCAATTTCCCCCTCTATTAATAAGAATAGCTATCTGGTTGGTGTGGTTTTTTTTCCTTTGCGTTTTTTCCTTCGTTTTGTTTTCGGTAAGTTTAAAAACTGCTTACCTAGCCTTTTAAACGTTATTATCCGAAAAAAAAAAATAGATGGCTAAAATTCCCACAAGATACAGTGTACCCCTAGGCACTTTTTCATTACACCTACCTAGTCTTACATTGAGAAATGTTTAGGAAGATGTTGCAATATATTTATAAAGTACAGAAATGCAACTTTCCCGCATTTTTATACAGGTGCTAGATTTTATTAATATGTCCATAGCGGAACGGATATCTCTTGCTAATAATTATAACAGCTAATATATGTTGGGCTAAAATTTTAAGTAAAGATTATAACGAAAAACTGACAAAAGAATAAATGAATTGCAAAATACATTCTTAAAATAAAAGTTCTCCTTTTAATAATAGGAATTCAAACTCGACAAAACGTGTCATGCCCTATTAATTGATTGCTACTGTTTTCAAATCAATGGGAACTTGGACACTACACGCATTTTAATTACCTTCCAACGAGCAATTGTGTGCTTAAGGTAAATTAGAGCGAGGTAGATTGGTGAAAACCAATTTTACGAAATCACTGAGCGGACAACCGCAGCAGTGGCGGAAGCTGTAGGAGACATAAACTTCATTCATTTGGTACTGGAAGTTGGGATGAGACCTTGCAGAAAAGGAATTCTTCATGAGCAGAAAGATGTTTAATACCTAATGTAAATGAAAGATGATCCTGAAAGAAGGGTGAAGTGGGCGTCTGAGCAAAATGTAAAACTAATTAATGTAAAGAACATTTTTAAAAATATCTTCTTAAATATAGATTGGGCTTAGTGTACCTTTTAGCATACTGAGCATATGGTCAAGAGGCTCATCAATCTGAAACTCCCGACGGTTGACAAAGTTGCCGAAATGCTTCACAGCGATATCACGAATCATATCCAAGTCACGAATGAAGAGAATGGGCGTCTTGCATGAATAATAGCCGTATACCTAGGATCACAGTAACACAGTGGCATATTTTACTTCGACAAACAGAATGAGAGAAGGCATAAAGCCATAATTTAACTGAAGCATATTCTCCTTCTGTAGAGAATAGTGAGTTTATTTTCACGCCTAGATAAAACATAGGGCCCAGATAATAGCAGGGTTGCATTATTTAGAAGACGAATGTTTCTATTGTTTGATCAAACTGGAAAAAAAAATGATGAAATCGGACTCTCTTTCCATCAATTTCAAAAGTGTTGCAACATTTCAAGCAGACGGAAAGAAAACATGATATCTATTATTTTTACATCCTTATCATGAAATTACTTGATTTTTAACTTACAGCCAACAAAGACATGCTCTGGGTTTAAAATTGTTTCAGAAAAAAAAAACCCAAGAGATTTAAAAGTAAACACGGATAAAATAATTTTTACTAAACACAATCCAGAAAGTCATGATAAAGTTATATTGTTCAATCAACTTTGTATGAAATGTAGAAACTTTTGAATACCACGGGACGTGACACTTGCCTTGTCTGTCTTATATGTGCGATACAGTTCTTCTTGGAACATGAAGGGACCTGTCATCATTTCCCGCAGGAAGTTGCCGAAAACCGGTATTGGGGTTAACGCAGGGATTCCTAATTTTCTAAACACGCCGTGCTCCGCGGACATGTAGATAGTGTAGATGATTAAGAGACCCACGAAGAGGAGCAGAAGGGCTGTGATTATCCATGAGAGATCCATGCTGTGGCTTCAGTAAGGCTTTCGTGTACAACTCCTCGGGAAACTTAATTGCCGTTATACTTCTTAAAGAACCTGCTTCAATGTGGAAACATCTAAAAAGGAGTAAGAACAATAGCAATGAAGGAATCTCCTGCCCATTGAAAAAAAAGATAAAATAAAGCAAAAAAGAACATGTTTACCACCAGTACCACTACAAATACTACAAACTACTACTACTACTACTACTCCTACTCCTACTACTACTACTACTACTACTACTACTACTACTACTACTACTACTACTACTGCTGCTGCTGCTGCTGCTGCTGCTGCTACTACTACTACTACTACTACTACTACTACTGCTGTTGCTGCTGCTGCTGTTGCTACTACTACTACTACTACTACTACTACTACTACTACTACTACTACTACTACTACTACTACTACTACTACTACTACTACGACTACTGTTATCATTACTACTACTAATTATATACTATTACTACATCACTGTTCTATAGTTATAATTGAAATGCATTTGCATCTTTCTTCTTCATTAAGTAGAATTCTTCATGCACATCACGAAAAGAACCCTGGTAAGACATTCAAATTTTCTATAGATTTCAAATAAAATAAGTCCCATAGAGTGGTCAAAAACTTAAAGCACCAATATAATCATCCCTTGAACAGGTTGCATTCTTTGGTCAGTAGATATACAAGTCTGAAATATGCTTGACCACACACTTCTGCTTATCGGTCAGTGACAAGGCCTTTTACTTAGTGATTAGTTCGTGGGCTGGTAGGCATACATTTCACCAGGATATCTTGCCACACTATTTATCGAAAACCCAGCTATCACTTGATAAGGCAGGCATATTATGTAACAATTTTTAGTTCTTGGTTAGATCATAGGAAAGACACATTTTAAAAACATTTTTCATCTTCATGAACATAACCGATATCGTCATGAAAAAGATCTTCAATAACAAAACAAAAAACAAAAAAACCTAGTACCAGATTAAGGCTATAGTTAATAGACACCAATAGATCTTAATTCTCACTAAGAATATTAATCTGTCACATAAAGCTTCTCTCTGGACTCAACAACGCTTTTTTTTATTTTTTAGGTTTGTGCCAACTGCACACAATCACGAGTTTTAATATCAGATAACTTTTCAACTCTGGTTATAAGTAACATGACATATTGCACTGAAAAAGAAGATAGTCTCTAAAAATCTTCGATGTAGAGTTTAACAACTCATGACATTTACATTCCCCAAGATTGATTGAATTATTAAATGTTCATCACAGCTGCAGCGTCCGCACACTATACATTGAATTGAAATCAAGCAGATTTTGATTGCATGTTTCTAAATAAAGAATATTTTAGTAGATCCATTTCTGGTCTAAAATTACCATAATTTCTATAATTATATAATCACCATAGTTACGGAGTGTTTTAATGAGCAGAGTACAGGTACAGAGAGAAATTGAGGTTGACCAAGTATAAGAGTCTTATCGTTCATTTATACTACCATAACGACTTTTGCTACAGTCTATGTTACCATCACTATTGATACCTGACTTACTTCCTCAGCCTAACAATAGTGTCACAGTCACCACTTATTCCAAACGTACTGCTCCTGCTGCGTTATCCGTCTGTATCTGTAGGCTACTGCTGTCAAATACAGGGTTACCCATGCTTTTATTTCATCCAGACAACATGTTGACGCTGGAGAGAGGAGACAGAATCCAGGCAGTGTGTGGGTCAAGGACCCATATGGTAGACATCTCTCTTAGTCTTTGTCGCGTTGCTGTTTATTCCTGTCATGACGGACCAATAATGTGTAGTTGCGTTAATGATCGAGTTCCGCAATTTCGGACTGTATTTTTCCGCCTACCTACGGGCGCACTGTCTCTCTTGAGCTTTAGCCTGCTTGCTTCCATTTTGGAGGCTTAAGTAACCCCTCTCTTGCCATTTTTTTTTTCTTCTTTTGATATTTCATGAGGCTAAAAATATCTATTTTGTTTTGTTTTGTTCTCTACTCCTGTTTTTGCGTCTCCGGCGGCTATTTTACTTTCCATGATGTTGCAATGTTCCGGGATTTAACGAAACGGGGCGATTCAAATTTTACCCTTTCTTGTCTTGTCTTCTCTCAACACGTCTTTGTTTCTGTTTAAGGTTCTAAGAGAATTTAAAGTTATGTTCAAATATTTAAAGAAATTAGTTAAATATCTACATTCCATTTAATAGGTCTACATTCGTAGTAATATACGGTGCGAAAATAACATATACATTAAGGTAATATGAAAATCATACTGAAAGACTTACAGCGCGTAGCAAGGGACCCGATGATCGCTTCTTTGTTCTAACTGTGGCTTTGCTTTTTATGCCTGTACTTTATTTTTTACTTTTAAGTTGAGAACACCTTAACATGCCCTATCTGAGTGACTTGCGCAGAATCATTTCATTGCATAACAAGTATTCGTATTTTACCACTTCGCATAATGATATCTGCTTAAGAGTTCGCCCTTTTGAAGACAAGAAAAAGGTGCTAGACATATTGTGATGTAAATAAAGGTGACTCCACACTCTGAAGGCCATAGAATACTGTTTTGTAACCACCATCCCAGCTGGTGTAAACTAGGTAAGAAAATTTTAGTGACTGACATACACGCAGTGCTATGGATGAACATAAGCTTCTCCCTACCTGTGTACCAAACATACAGACTTAAAGCGGTCTACAGTGAATGACAGAAGAAACAAATACTATAATGCATTTTTGCTTCTTTTCCAACTTCTCTCTTTCCCCTGCTGTCCTCAACCTTCAGTTTCTCTTCACACACATCAAAGAAATCAATCATATTAACACTATCATAACCTACAATTTTCTCTTGAAAAAATCATTTTGATGCTACAGAATAAGTATTGAAATACGATATTCAAAAACCTGTGAAAAGTAATGGCACTGAAATTTATAAAACAATTTTAAGGGGGAAATATTTTAAGTTTGAACTTTAAGAAACATAAATTAGGGTCTTGTTAGATGCACCTTACCGATTGAGTTTATTTTGTCCTCCTTCCTCCTTCCTTCTTTTTTCTTTTTTTTTTTTTTAAACACAGCTTCATAGATATGCTACATCGTTTTCTGTAAGATATTCTATATTCAGCATTCTTTTCTATTTTTTTTATCTTTTGAATATAAAAAAAAAATTATGTAAGGATTTGTCAGTAAGAAGAGCCATTGTAAAGCTATAGTCACTCTATTCATTTTGAGTACACTGTAAGTCAGAGTGCGAACCAATAGGAGAATCGGAACAGAAATGCAGTTTCCGTAACGATGGACGATTTGGCATCAATAAATTAATACAAATCCAGGCATAAAAAGTGCAGTTGGATTCTTATCATGAGCATCTATTGGGGACATCTCAGGAAGAGTTGTATATCCCCAGAGGAGTAGTTTGATTAAAGAGTTCGAGATGAAGATCTAGATTGAAGTAGGCATAAGCTTTTAGATGACGTCTCACACCTAGATGTGGAGGTTCAAGTTTCCTTTGCAATATCCTCTGTTGACTGTATTTTTCGCTTTACCAGCCATATCGATGTCCTCAAGCTTTAAGTTCTGCATAGTTCTTTTAATTTTTTTTTGTGTGCTAGTTAAGACAAAAAGAAGCCAGTTAAAATAGGTGTATGTTCTCTTCATAACCGTGATTTGCCCAATAGTAATATTTTCCCGCTCTCACAATATTTGATGTCTTAAATTAGTTCACCAATGTTGAATCTTAAAAAAAATGTTTCATATCAGTTGAGGTTAGATTTTATGACATTTCTATGATTTTATTTTTAAACGCACAACGTTTAACTAAAAGTAAGCATCTCAGTTTGACTCAAAATACCTAGTAATGGTGCTAATATATTTTTGTTAGTTCGTGAAGCTTTTTGGTTGCATCTTCTAATGAGCCAAAGATTAACTAAGCACCTTGTTCGACCAGCTTTTTAAATTTGTATGGCGATATTTACCCGAAGTTTTGCTATAAAAATAAGATTTACAGTCAACTGAACACTTATTCTTTTGCTTACTTTGGATCAATATCATTCTTTAGAACAAGAAAAGCCGCAAGCAATATGAAGAAAATTAAGACTGGATCAAGTAGTATTTAGTGCAGAAAAGGAAAGTTTCATTTTTTAATAATGATTGTGTCTAACAGTGTCGGTGGAGTCGGTTTAGTGAAAACTGATGATGCAGTGGGCATCTTTAACCACCAGATATATCGTGGGACATGTAGAGGTAGACCAGTCTCAAACTCGCCGAGAACTAAGCGGAACAGGATGACCTATCCCAATATATGCGCACATTCATCTTTGGTTCATGGTAAAAGCTTCGGACGGCATTGTCCCGCACTGTATAGAGAAAGGGCGCTTTGAATGGCTTTACAGATTGGCAAACCTTGCCCATGACAAAAAATCCTCTTTTATTTTTTTGCTGAACTTATTTCCTAAGGGAAAAAGGGAGACTGGTTCATTTAAGTTAGATTTATATAAACCAACACTAAATAGTTTGTATCGCCCTGGCGACAGGAAAATTATTCCAAGCGATTGTCTCCTAGATCCTGCACCAAACAGGTTCCCATGCAAGTTCTAAGTTCAAAACGCTCCACGCAGTCCCCACACTTCCTCCCCAAAAAATCTGGAGTCTGCGGTTTACAACTGCTGTTAAACTTCACTACATAACTTTATCAGGATGGTTACTTCAGTGCATTATACAATGTATCTACTGCGAGTGGCTCCGGCAAAGTCAGAAACAATGGACCTAGTTAGAGCTTGGATAAAAGGTAAAAAAGAGAAATGCATAAATATAGTCAGGAGGGCGAACGTTCCAACTTGAGAAGGTTGACAGATAAATAGTCGATTTATTGACACAAAAAAGATAATGCAGGATAGACAGAGAGAGAGAGAGAGAGAAAGAGAGAGAGAGAGAGAGAGAGAGAGAGAGAGAGAGAGAGAGAGAGAGAGAGAGAGAGAGAGAGAGACAGACAGACAGACAGACAGACAGACAAAGATAGAGAGAGAGAAAATAAGGGGAAATAGAGAAGGTAGAAGGGACAAGAGGTTTGTCAACCTGGGTGTTAGTAGTACATTTTAGGATGTACAAAAACACAGAGATAGAGAAGAAGAAGAAGAAGAAGAAGAAGAAGAAGAAGAAGAAGAAGAAGAAGAAGAAGAAGAAGAAGAAGAAGAAGAAGAAGAAGAAGAAGAAGAAGAAGAAGAAGAAGAAGAAGAAGAACAAGAAGAAAAAGAAGAAGAAGAAGAAGAAGAAGAAGAAGAAGAAGAAGAAGAAGAAGAAGAAGAAGAAGAAGAAGAAGAAGAAGAAGAAGAAGAAGAAGAAGAAGAAGAAGAAGAAGAAGAAGAAGAAGAAGAAGAAGAAGAAGAAGAAGAAGAAGAAGAAGAAGAAGATGAAGAAGAAGATGATGATGAGGAAAAAGAAGAAGAAGAAGAAGGAGAAGAAGAAGAAGAAGAAGAAGAAGAAGAAGAAGAAGAAGAAGAAGAAGAAGAAGAAGAAGAAGAAGAAGAAGAAGAAGAAGAAGAAGAAGAAGAAGAAGAAGAAGAAGAAGAAGAAGAAGAAACCGTATGACAGAGACTAAAAGAGCAAACAGGTATTAAAAGACGACACGGAGAGAATCAGATAGTGAGTGAGAGAGAGAAAGAGAAGGAGAGAGAGAGAGAAATAGATAGATAGATAGATAGATAGATAGAGAGAGAGAGAGAGAGAGAGAGAGAGAGAGAGAGAGAGAGAGAGGAAACAAACAAGCAGGCAGGCTGA
Organism: Elysia crispata; assembly: GCA_033675545.1. NCBI lineage: Eukaryota > Metazoa > Mollusca > Gastropoda > Plakobranchidae > Elysia > Elysia crispata. The sequence continues at coordinate 20,941 of JAWDGP010000116.1, read as the reverse complement.
CAGATAGAGAAAGGGGCGGGAGGGAGAGATACACTGACTGACTGAGACGAAACTAAGTTTTAGAGGCAAGGGATGAAAAGTATTATCCATCATTGACTGAATGTAGTTTCAAGATTAAGGAGATATTATTTTCCTCCGTTTGTAACAAGCGATTAATATATTAAATACTCTTTCCCATTTCTCTATATGTATTTATCTTATGCCCTATCTCTCTCTCTCATTCTCCCTTTTTGTTCTCTCCTTCTCTGTCTATCTTTCTCTCTTTTTTCTTTCAGTCTAGCGAGCCTTGTCTCTCGTAATATACCTATTCGTCTCGTCTTACCCTCTCTCTCTCTCTCTCTCTCTCTCTCTCTCTCTCTCTCTCTCTCTCTCTCTCTCTCTCTCTCTCTCTCTCTCTCTCTCTCTCTCTCTCTCTCAACTGTTTTCTCTCTTTCAACGTATCTCTCTCTCTCTCTCTCTCTCTCTCTCTCTCTCTCTCTCTCTCTCTCTCTCTCTCTCTCTCTCTCTCTCTCTGACTTATCCCTTTCCACCTCACCCTCCCCAATCTTTGCATGACGATGTCGCCCGCAGACTCTGCTTTTTCATTAGAGTCCAAACATCAAGGGCACAGGCAGGCGCAGGCACGCACACACACACACACACACAGAGAAAGATAGTCAGAGACAGATGTAAATGAAAAAGTCAGAAATCAAGAGCGCATTAGACAAGTTAGAGAAATGAATAAAAAGGCATATATTCGGAAAAGAAGAACAAAATAAGAGCAGAAAGACAGAAATTGGAAGGATCTTGTGAATAGATATAGCTGCGCAGAATTCAAAGGTAGCCTGACCAATCGAGGTCTAAGGAGATTTAAGTCAAGTTTGCTCTGATGTTAAGAGGTTTCTGTTGCGTTAAAAGTGCATCCGCCTTTCACTCTGATCCATTTCACTATTTTGATGATAGAACTAATTAACTAATGCTTCCCTCATAAAAATATCTTGTCTTGTGATAATTATAATTCATGTAGTTTCATACAATTTTAATATTTTTAAATTTCACTTTTAAAATGTGTACTTTCTATGAACAAAGCATTTTTCAATTACAAAATCCAAACATCTGCCTCATTTGACAGAATTTTACGCTAGGTCTAACCCTTTGATTATACTTGATATGAATTGTACACAATAAAGTATTGATATCTACACGATCATAATTATTTATCTATCTTTAAAGGGGTGTAAAAAAAGTACCTCCCTCAACTTCCGCATCCCTCTCACCGCCAACCCTAAAGCTTTTCATTTATTTTAAGTCACTTATCATGTGGAAAGCCCCCACTCAATGGATTTGCCCTGTCATTCAGCTCATTTGTTTTTCAGTTTGATTAGAATTGGGATGATAATTTATTTTCGGCGTTTTAGCATTCTCATCACTGTGCATATTTCGTTCGTAGCAGTTTAACAAATAAGGCAAAGTTACTTGAAATTTCTATAAAACAGTCATTAGTCTTGGAAAATAGAAGATAAAAAGAAAAAAAAGAACATCCATTTACTGTGATTTCATTATTTCCATCAGTTTCTGTATATTTTTTCTGTTTTCAGATCTATCAGGTTATGTTCCTGATTACTCATGCCCAGTTGCCCATTCTATTTCTTTAGGAAATAAAGATGTATGAGTTTTGAAATTGAATAAGGATTTGAATAGACTTGTTCATTAATTTTTTAGAATCTGTCTCGTTTCTCTGGTTTTTTTTTTTTAAATTGGAGCTGTCCCGTTCATTAGTTTCACAAGTTATAACGACACCGTGCTAAATGTAGTCGAACATTAGTATTGATGTGAAAATAAAGATCTCTTGCAAATATCCAATCAAACCATGTTGATTGTAAATAAATTTGTAATTTTATCATACAGATTTTCACCACCAAAGTAAAATCATCAAGCATTTTTATGGCAGCGTTGGCGGAATATTGGGTAGTTGCCTCATAAAACTACCGGAGCAGTCATTTTTCAAACGAACTAGCACTACAGCAACTTTTAAATACTACTCCTAGTCTTTACCCTGCTGCTGTTGATGCTGCTGTTGTTGCTGCTGCTGCTTCTGTTACTCATATACTTATCTTGCTGTTGCTGCTACTATTACTGTTTCTGCTCCTGCTGTTTCTTCTATTACTACTACCACTACAACTACTACTACTACTACTACTACTACTACTACTACTACTACTACTACTACTACTACTACTACTACTACTACTACTACCACTACCACTACCTCTACACTACTACCACTACTATTACTACTACTGCTGCTGCTGCTACAACTACAATTACAACAACAACAACAACTACTACTACTACTAGTACTACTCCTACTACTACTACGACTGCTACTACTACTACTACTACTACGACTGCTACTACTACTACTACTACTACTACTACTACTACTACTACTACTACTACTACTACTACTACTACTACTACTACTACTACTACCACAACTAATATTACTCATAGTACTGCTGCTGCTGCTGCTACTAATACTACTATTATCACTACTTCGGCTACTTCTATTGCTACCGGTGGTGCTGCTGGAGGTGGTGGCATTAGGCTTGTTGTTAAAAAGTAGCTTGATTGTGAGATTTTCTCTATTTGGGAAGACGCTAGACAGTGACGTGCGGAAAGCAATTGTTGAAAGCAGCAGAGCAGCAAGCACCAAATCGCTTCGTGTACACTCACTTAGATTTGTGGCAAGCGATTCTTTGCAGAAAGGGATTTATTGTTAGCTGCAGATTGTTACCTGCATCCATAACTTAAATCAGCAATATGTGTATAATTGCTGCACCATATTGTTAGTTTAAAAGAAAGATAAATCAGACTTAAGGTGAAAGAGAGAATTGGATCGTTACAAAGATACTGAAAGATTGATTTTCTTTAAATCTAAGTTTTTACGCTTCATATTTTTTTAAATAGTATGTTTATCCAAATATACATTAATTTTACATACTCTGTTCATCGCACATTTTCAATTTTCACTTTTATTAACATAGGAAAAGTTTAACGACTTTTCACGCACGCAAGTATCAAAGGTCAAGAACTATTAAATACATTTCCCAAACCTTGCCTTTTCAAAAAGTTTGTCAGGTTTGTATTGAACACTCAGTTATCAAATCTGTTGAAATAATACCTAAATGTAACAGGTCAAAGATGACGTGTAGTTTTGCATCATCACAAAGATATAAACCAATGGATTTTCTTTGACTGATGTGTCTGATTTTTTTTTGTTCTTATTTATTTTTATGAAAATATATACAATATGTTTCTTATCTCACGAAATGGCGCTCTAAATTTTACATTCTTGTATTTCCCTTAATGTTATGTAAAGAGAATCTGAAAACGTGATACAGATATAATCTTTTATTGAAGAATAAAAGGAATATTCTTTTTGTCACTTTTTTTTCAAACTTCAGTCGCACAGTATCTCCCTACTTGATGATATATCTTCAAAATGTAAAACTTTTAAGCCACGTCCAAAGTCACAGAAGCACTCACTTGTGAGCTACTTTTTGCCGACGACGCAGCCTTGACATCACACACAAAAGATGAATTACAGCAGTTTGTCACCCGCCTCTCCCATGCCTGCAAGGAGTTTGGACTAACCATCAGTCTGAATAAGACCAACGTCACTGCGCAGGGCATAGAAACCCCTTCAAACATCGCCATCGACGGATACACTCCGGAAGTCGTTGAAAACTTCACTTACTTCGGGTCCACCATCTCCAGCTCGCTGTCCATCAACTCGGAGACCAACAGTAGGGTCGCCAAGGCAGCCACAGTCATGGCCAAGCTGAACCAGCGGGTATGGAACAACTCCAGACTCATTGAGAAGACCAGACTGCGCGCCTAACAAGCCTGCGTACTCAGCACCCTCCTCTATGGAAGTGAGACGTGGACTACCTACGTGAGGCAGGAAAAGAAATTTAACAGCTTCAACATGCGACACCTGAGTTGCATACTGCAGATCAAGTGGCAAGACCAAGTCCTCGACGCTGAAATGGTGCAGTGAACCAACATAAAAAATTTACATTCAATCCTCACCAAGAGACGTCTCAGGTGGCTCGATCATGAAAAATGAACACAGTCCGCATAAAAGGACCTGCTTTATTGCGAGCTGGCCGTAGGTCAAAGAAAAACTGGACGCCCCAAACTGGGATACAAATATGTTCTTTAAAAGGACCTCAAAAACACTTCCATCAACCCTGACACATGGGAGAGTCTAGCAGACAATCGTCCAGCCTGGAGGCACGCAGCCAGGCAGGGCACTCTCCAACAAGAGGCTCATCGAGTCGAGCGCTCTGCCCAGAAACAAGCCAAGCGGAAGCAGCGAACCGTGCAGCCACAACAGCCATCCGTCATGTGTCGGATGCGGCAGGGACTACCACTCTCAAATCGGCCTGAACAACCAGTCCAGGCGGTGCACTTAGATTTATCCTGGAGCTACACCATCGTCTCTCGGAGACGGAAGGATGCCGACGACGACGGATTACGGCAAAAACTTTCGTTTCGCAGGAAACCATTTTAGTGTAACTAATTTCTTCGCTTGATTAGGCTTTCCTGCTACCACAATACAACCTCTCTTTGTCATTTTAGGTTTAACACATATTATACGTTCATTCTTTTTATCACCATATTTTGTTGTTTGTTTCTTCTTCCTTGTAATTGTCTCTAAAAATTAGGCATGGTCCTCGCTTATCAAATATTGCATAATTTAGGCCTGTCTGGGATTGAGTCGTTTTGTGCTTGTTTTCTGGAGAGATAAAATATCCATGCATCTTATGGCAACTGAGATGTTTCATTACTTACTACTTTACAACGGTTATAAGAATGAAAGACAAAAAGATTGATTTGCATTTCTGAAAACAAAACAAAAATCTATACATTCAAACACGATTGTCATTGCTCTTATTTCATATTAACTATATTAAATATTAGTATACATAAAAGATTTTTTTGCTTTTATACAGAGTTTACATAGTCGATCATTAGAGGTTTATTTATCAGGGTCGAGCTTAGTTCCAGCACATGGAGGGAGCTGGGGTTGGGTTGGGGAAGGAAGGTCAATCATATGGCGTGGCGATGTCATTGCTGGTACAGGGATTCCCTAGAAATGTCTTTTAAATGTTATTTTTATCATTCACAACATTTGAATAAGCTGCCAAACGCATTTTTAAACTTCAGTTTTGTACAAGAGATTAAAAAATCTTGACAAATTCTTAAAAGCTAAACTTGGTCAGAACTAGATAACAAAATAGTATTTGGTTACCATAAATAATAACCACTTATTCAAAAAGCTTATCCTACAGCATTGGGTTAGATGCCGAGATTTACATCAAGAAATATATTTAGTAAGGTGAATTTTCTACACTAAAGATACAGCGGAAACTCTCAAACACAACCCCTTAAAAAAATTCGTTTCTATCTTTAATTTCAAAGACGTGTATACATTATGTCTTAGTAAGTTAACTTGTCTTATGTGATCTAGTTGACCTACAATTTGCATCGTCTTAACTGAGGAATTCAGCTGTAAGTCTTAATCTTTTTTCTATTCTATTCTTAGCTTTCACCCGAGCAAATGTTTCTAGATACATAATTACTCTAATTGAGAAGTGGAATTCAGTGAATTCCATAGTTTTTACATCGGTCTGTGATGATGTGATTAAGCCAGTCCTAAGTATTGTGCTGCACGTGAAGAAAAAAAATAAATCACTTGTAAATTTAGGCATGTTTTGGTAAACTTTTCTTTGAACAAACCTTAAATCATAAATCATAATAAATAATAATAAATAGGATTTTACAAAAGAAAAATATGAGATAACAGAAAAAATTCGATGCAGTTTAAATACTATCATCTTTTACTAGAAACACCTGTTCTGTTCCTGCCTATATAATGTGCAAGATAAGCTTGGAAGTATAAATTTAACTTTTAAGCCAGTTATGAACAGTAAACATGTTTCACGTTTAGTGCTGATAAGGAATATAATGTTGTCTTCCACTAAATAATGTACAATGTTCTTAGTTATATCTTTTTTTTCATTGTTTATTTAGTCATCAGGGATTTCTTTACGAACCAGCAAATAGGCGGCTGCAATGATAGATTACTGGTACTACCGGGGACCCTAAACGTCACTTAAATCGCCCAAATAACAGCAGCGAAGAAACATGATATCGCGTATCACAACTCTGTAGAACATTCTATTGAGAACCTTTCTCTAACAAATGAAGTGACAAAGCAGGAACTCTGATCCACTTATTCGGGGGCTTGGGAGGAAAGGAAGGTTCGTGCTGAGAAAGTGGTGAGGAGGAAAAGTGAACTGTTTGATTATTCTTATAATAGCCCACGTTCAGCATAAGTCCACACTACCACTTCTTTGTCAAGCATTTCATGTCATTAGAACACGCAAGCAAGTGAACATACCCCCAGTCCCTCTTAATACATAAAATCCGAAGTCCCTAATAGTTAATGTTACCGTCCGAAGGGACAAGTCGAGCTGGTTAGAAGTTTGGTTTCGGCAAACATTATAGTATATAGCTCCCAGGCTTTTTATAAAAAATGCAAATTCATCATAACCATGAAGGCCAGTTGTGGCTACTGGCCTGATTGTATATAAATATACCTCGCTTAACAGAATCAGGGCCTGGGGAATGAAAATCTTATCATACCGCCTAAAACAAAATATATAAAAAAAAAAAACGGATGATATGGCGAGAGTTCAATTATGCACTATTTGGATTAAGACTGTCGTCCTATTGTGTGCGACATGGACAACTCTGGCAGCACCGGACATACAGCTTCTGTCTGGTACAGCAAGAGGTGATGTATGAGTTGGTGTTATTTTATTACATTTATAATACCCTCATGCCTCTCTAAAATATCAAATAATTGTGAATAACATAAATGGATTATCAAACTCGTCCTTCTAAGAGAGAATGATTTGAGTCGACAAAGAAAGAAGATTTATGTGCAATTTTCAAGGTGATGCAGTCCTTCATCTTGTCACTCCTCACTCTCCCACTTCGAAAAAAAAATTTCTTTACCACTAATAATGCTATAATAATAATAATAATAATAATAATAATAATAATAATAATAATAATAATAATAATAATAATAATAATAATAATAATAATAATAATAATAACAATAATAATAATAATAATAACTCCAATGATAACAACTACCGTACTACTACCATTAATACAACTCAAACTCTTACGGCTATAGCTACTAGTACTTCTACTACTACTACTACTACTACTACTACTACTACTACTACTACTACTACTACTACTACTACTACTACTACTACTACTACTACTACTACTACTACTACTACTACTACTGCTGCTGCTGCTGCTGCTGCTGCTGCTACTACTACTACTACTACTACTACTACTTCCACTGCTACCACTACTACTACTACTACTACTACTACTACTACTACTACTACTACTACTACTACTACTACTACTACTACTACTACTACTACTACTATTATCGCCAGGACTATTAATACTACTACTGGTGCTGCTGCTACTGCTTCTACTACTGCTACTTCTATTACTATTACTACTACAACAACTACGCTGACGAAGTCGAATACTACTACACCACTGCTATTACTACTGGTGCTGCAGCTGCTGCTATTACTACTACTACTACATTTACCACAACCACCACCACCACCACCACCACTACTACTACTACAACTACTACTACTACTACTACTACTACTACTACTACTACTACTACTACTACTACTACTACTACTTCCACTACCACTACTTCTACTACTACTACTACTACTACTGCAACTACTACTTCAGCTTCTACTGCTACTACTACTTCCACTATCACTGCTACCACTATTACAACTACTACTACTACTACTACTACTACTACTACTACTACTACTACTACTACTACTGCAATTATTATTATTATTATTATTATTATTATAATTATTATTTTTATTATTATTATTATTATTATTATTATTATTATTATTATTATTATTATTATTATTATTATTATTATTATTATTATGAAAAGATTGATTAGTACTAATAATTGTATTAGTAAAAATACACGATAATAAAAGCAATGTGCAAAGAAAGTCGTTTTAAAGTAATCAAACACAATATGTATTTAAATTGAATCATTATGTTGTCTTCTTTTTAGGCTTTGACAAGCAAGTTAGCGAGAGTCTCAAGTCATATTCTGCTTACTACGGAATCCCATTCGCACAAGCTCCTGTGGGCGAGTTACGGTTCTTGCCGCCTCGTCCTTTCTTGGGACAAGGGTCAGGGGAGATAATCACTTCAAACACGTATGTTTGACATGATCAGATAAGTCTGATCGTCGGTTACGATTTAAGAAACTAGCCCTTCTGTTCTTGATTGAATAA